>JAOWAP010006784.1:0-12014 GCA_028565235.1 Hypoxylon lenormandii
CGAAGTATGGGACTAATTATGTACCTCCTGCCAGTTGTCATCGTTTTCCAACTGATGAGTACCAGGTAGGTAGTGTCTTGCTCTTGCTAAGCTATTGTGCGTTTTCATGTCCCTTGCCCCCTTTTTTATTATGTACCTAGGTACCTAGGTAGGTATCTAAAGCGAGACCCGAGCATATGGATTGGTAGAGTAGCAGCCCCCACATCCCGCGACGGGATCGGTTAGCCAGACCCTGGCACTCTTGGCATAGACCTACCCGCCGTTCACTTTTCGAATTACAGTATAAACGTCCGAACTTCCCTCTCTAGAGTCTAGCCTACATAAATAAATCTAATCTTTCTTCGTTTTATTTTTCTCATACATATTTCTTGATAATACTAATCATGTCCTTAATGCTTCAAATATTTACGTCGAATTTTGGATCGGCCGGTCCAAAAGTCATCCGATCCTCGGAACTACGATATCGCTGCCTTCGGAAGTTGGTGCATCCATGGATGTGAGAGGACTTCACACATCTCTTACGAGCAGACATTGTGATATTTACTTGATCGCCTATGAGCACTGCTACCTTAAAATCATGAACCCCAGTTTCCCCGCGACTGAACCTGCGCTCAGATATAGTTATAACAAGGACATGGGTATTATAATTATTACACACCCATGAACAACTTTCGCTGTGGTCGTAAGGTTAAAGATTATTATAGTACGCCAATCACACGTTCTTGCTTATTCAATGACTTGAAACGTCACTGGCTCCATGAACAATACAATATTTCCATGACCCTCAATACCCGCGACATCCTTCGGCGGCCCATCAACCTCGTCCAGTATATCATCCGTAGTGCCCCACCACCAAGTCCGAACATTCTTGCCTTCGTCCGAGAGCCCGAGCCTATATGTGTGTCCCGCTTGGAAGATAGGCACATCCTCCTTTATCCTCTTGACAATGTTCAGCGGGTGTTCAGCGACAGTGGTCTCCTGCGCCGGATGCAATGTTACGTAGTACTTCTCGTCATCGCTGCCTTTCTTGCGTCGAAACCCCGGGCGCTTGGGTCCCTTGGTGATCTCGAGATTGATGTCAGTGGGTGGCTCCTGGGATATGTCTTGGGCGGTAAAGTTGCGGCGCTTCAAGGCCAGGCCTGGGTTGAAGATGGTAGACCATGACTGAACAGTCACGGGCCTTGGGGCGCGCGAGTTTAGAGTCGCTTTAAGAGAAAGGACGGGGATAGAATTCTCATCGCTTCCGTGCTTGTATGTGGAAGGTGATATGGTCGACACAACGGAAATTGACGGAGGTGTGAGATCCATGGTAGCAAAGCAAACGACACGATGCCTATTGTGTAGTCAAATATATGGGTGCCTCTGTGTGGTAGATCTACTGGGAAACTGAGAATAATGGTGGATGGAGAAAGGTCTAAGAAAGATGTGTTTTTAGTTGGATAGTTGGATTGCCTGCGTCGTTCTTCAGACCAGAGAGGCATAAGTACCGTGGCGGGGGCTGAGAGGCATACCTAACGTCTAACGTACGTCATACTAGGAAGGGATGTAGGTACCTAGCCAATGAAGACTTGACTATTGTGGTACGTCGTACCGTAAGGCAGATTTACGCCATCTAGACCATCTTATTTTACCTCGGTGTTTGAGGTAGGTATTAACATTTGTCACATCAGGGGCTAGAGACGAGGCTCGACTAAAAATGGCAATTATTTTCAGCTTATATCTATTATTAACACATCGCATCTTCTTACATCTTTGCATCATTGCATCATATCTACCATTTGCCACTCGACACCGGCCTAGCAGACACTGGCTTACCTACTTCAATTTCCTCTCCTAGTTACTAGATAAATCATCACGACAATGCAATTGACTAGGTTACCTAGGTAGATATAGCCTGACTTATAAAAGATTCCTCTTTCAGGTTACTGTTAAGCTTGCCTTTGATTAGTTACTTGAGAAATTACACTCAAAGCATCAAGTTTCCAGCGCTAGTATCAGCGCGAAGCTCGAACTCAAGCCATAATCGCAGGATTTAGCATAGTTATCAATATGATGAAACAGCACATATGTCGTGTCGCATGGGGGCGGGCAAAGGGCGTCCCATAGCCTCGTTCATCGACGATCGTAAGTTATCAGCTCGATACACATACGGCTGCCGCAAGGTAAGTGTCGACAGCAGAATAGCTTGGGGAAAAGAAGAAGAAAACGTGTATAAATACCTGCCGCTGGCCGGGGCATCTTCCTAGGCATCTTTTGAGCATTACCATCTTCTTCATCGTGCCCTTTCAGCAATTCTTAGATCATTTGAATCATTTGGCTGTAAGCAAGCTAAAGTCCTAGCTAACCACCATGCCTGCTCTCAAGACTGTCATATTCAGTGCTCTGTTTGCTACTTTAGCTACTACAACACCATTGAGTGACGCCCTGACAGTCACAAAGTCGCTATTCAAAAGGACAAACCCATCTATTGACTCGGCTTTCAACGACCAGCAAAACACGCAGCTTACCGATGGCTTCAAAAACGCTATAGAGCTCGCGGCGTATGCCATCATTGCTATTGACGCCGATAACGACCGAAGGAACATCTTCAACAAGTATTTCAATGAGGGCGATCGCTCGCTTGTCCGCAGCGTCTTCCTAAAAATCATGGGCGACCCGGCGGACCCGCAGAACCCAGACCCAACAGGCAGCAGTACGTTGGGCGGCATCACAGTCAAGCAGGACTTCCCGGACGCCGACGGTGATCTGACCTGTGACGCCGAGACAATGGCCGAGCTGCGCGACTTCGGCGAGGACAACCCGACGCTAGTCATGTGCCCTGGCGCCTTCGGCCATGGCGGCATCGGACTTGGCTACAACAACGTACAGGAGATCAACTGTGACTGGATTGGTGACAGAGTGAACTGGAAAATGGACACTCTGGGCTCTATTCTGCTACATGAATATACGTGAGTTTTTCATTCCCGCCTCGGCACAAGGCTTTACGTCTGAAATGCTCATGGAGAATACGCCAGGCACATGACTAAGCTGGTGGCTCCCCCCTTGAGTAAGGAAACGGACGATGAAGACGGGGGATATGGACCTACAGGCACACGAGGTTTGGACAAGAGCCTCGCCACCAACAATGGCGACAGTTATTCTTGGTATGCTAACGAAGCGCTGTGGACTGTCCTATGTCAGGAGAACTATGGCGACCCTCAGTCGGGCGATGATGATGACCCCAACTGCGGGAACGGGGCCTGCCAGGCTACGAAAGCCTAAAGAGACACTGTAAAGACTAAGGCCTCGATCGCGAGTTTTCCGTTCTTCATGTTAAGTACCCATAGCTGTTAAAATATAGGGATCCTTTTATTATTTTCCGGTGCCTCCTATGTCATCGTCTCCCACTAAAGCACCGCCTATCAAGTGTTCAATAATGCAACGATCCGATCAGCGGTGTAGGCGACTTAACCTACCTAATTGGAACAAAAAGAAGTACAGAACAATATAAACATCAAAGACGGTTCAATGGCAACTAATCCATTTGCTGATAGATCTAATGAGTCTAAGTTTAGTCTAAAGGACGAGATATTTTAATTCCCCAAAGGTAAATGAACCCCCTTAGCGTGACTTTTCTTCCTCGGCCATAGATCCCAAAAGGCCCATACCAACATGGGCCCCCTTTCTCTTTCCATTAAAACCCAGAAGAATTTAAACCCATAAAAAATGTCGAGGGATTTATAAACGATGTAGAAACAAAGGCCTATTATTATGGCAGGTATTTTGATAAAGTCTTGAGAGTACGATTTCACACTTTGGGCTAGCTTCTCATCGAAGAGCCATAAAACCATCGGCGCCAAAAAGAGGCAAAGACATATCAAACAAATAGGTCGAGCGTATGTCCGAAGCTTTTTCGACCGGTTTACGCGCTTGAGAAGTATAAGGGTAGGGATATGACGAATAACAAGCAAGGTCGTCCAAGCCTGTGCTCTGAACTTAAGGTAAAGACTTAGGAGGACGAGAAGAATTTGCAAGGTGATAAATGTGGATATTAGGAAAGCGATATAGCACCACGATAGGAATTCCTTGAGAGAGGGTGCATGGAAAGAGAACGAGAGCTTTTGGAGAGAGAATGAAGGCACCTTTGCAAGTAAATAGCCGAGGGTTTTCTCCGCGGCTAGTACTGCGTACTGGTAGCCGACAGCAAGAGTAGAGTAGACCACAACATCATGATAGTACAAGATGTTATCGCCTAAAAACCATATCATTAACCCCATATAGAATACTCTCCATAAGCGGTCTACTTTGAGGGCCGCATCCTCGTTCTTTTCTTTGGGATGTACCTCTTCGGGCCGAGTAGGAGGTACGGGTTCCATGGTCTTTACTCGATATTGTGGATGAATTAACCGATCGATATGAACTCTTTGTTTATTAAGCTACGAGCATACCTCCTCAGGGATACTCTTGGATTTATAGACATTATACACATGCATGACAATAGCTTTGTTAGTATCAACGAGAGCGTCCGAATTCGTTACGACTGTTGGTGAACAAGGAGCATTGTTTAGTATTGACTCTGGGGTTCATATTATAGGGGTTATAGGATTGGTTGTGTTTCCAATATCTCTTGGAAAGAATAGATGCCTTTGTATGAGCCCATGGTGAACTTTGTAGTGCCTGCAACGCCTAAGCTACAATATCAAAAGTTTATCTTACAAATTCAATAGGTACCTACTTAGGTAGGCTTGCCAATTGTATTGTCGAGGTCAATTCTCTTGTCATGGGCGGATATTCCGTAGCAACTCTCGAGTTAGGTAGGTTAGTCCTATTCGGCAGCTGACGACAGCGCCGTAGCGAAGTCTATTCTCGTGGCCAGCATATGTGGTGCGATGACGCCCGTCACAAAAAGCCATCCTTCTCTTTTGCCCTCGTTAGTCGCCGGATCTATAGGAACGATCACAGCTGTCGTTGCGCCTCGCAAGGAGCTCCCATTGTCAGAGAATAGTAGTCTTGGCTGTGTCACCTGACTGCCCCTTTCTTCCTCCCCTGCCTTTGCCGGCACATACCAAACAATGCTTGAAATAGGGGCTTTTCCCGTAGGGTCCTTTTTAGATTTAGCAACCAGTGTGTTAATAGGGAATTCTAAAGGAAAGATTACCTTGTAATTCTCTAAGAATTCAATCGGACGCCCAAGGCCGGGGAGGAGGTAGCCACTGTAGTCTTTACCGTCGATCCCAGCCCACGGGTCCGAAAAGAAGCTGGGGTTGTCGACCACACCATCTGCCCGGATTGAATGGGTGATGGACAGCGTCTTATTATATCCTCCTTCGAGCTTTGAAAAATAGAGAGTTCCGCCCAAAGCGCTTGATATTAGAACTTGCTGGTTCGGCCCCCAGCCAAGCCCGTTGTTGGTTGGGATCGAGGTGAGACTGACCGATGCACTCACATTGGTCGAGTCGACCAGATGTACATGCACAGCTTCGGTCCATGCCGAGTGGCTAAACTCTTCCACCACACGCATAAAGCCGTCACGATAGTAATGGTCATTAGTAACAAGGAACTCCTGCTCGGATAGAGCAAGAACATCGTTGGGGGTCCGGATTAATGGGTGGGAAATGGACCGCAAATGTTTCGCTGCATTGCTGCCGACAGTATGCACGAAGAGCTCGATGCGCGACGCTGCTTTGGGCTGCGCCGACGAGGACGCTGTCCAAAGAGGATTTGGAATATGATTGATGGCGAAGATATACACAGTCTCAAGGTCCGATGGAGAGTTGTAGATGCTGATTCCATGGGTCACAAACGGTCCTTCGAAATCGGTGAGGGTGAGTTTCTGCGACTTCATGGTCTGGATGATATGATTAGATTATATATCCCAGCATATGCTGACAATTCGGGAACGATGTGTCGCGTTGCAACTCACTTTCGGATCGATCACTACTAGCGCGCCGTACCAGGGGTTTTCGGGATGATCCAGCGTGACTCTGCATTTTAGATAAATGGTATATTAGCCGCATGGTAAATGGAAAATATCTCTTATAGTACGTACCCTGGAAACCATCCGGTTGCTTTCTCTATGTCACCACCACATGCGGAGTAGAGCATATCAGAAGGCTCATGATAATGCAAATCTTCGCAAGCGATAGTGCCGTCGATGGCATGATTCTCAATTCCATGAACGTTCTGCCACGAGCTGAGTGGTCGGAACAACCCCAGAATTGTAGCTTCACGCTTTAAGGGGGTATAGAGAAGAGCACAAAGTGCACCAACCACAATGGTGGCTGCATATAGAGAGAACGCCATATTGGTAGATTAAACATGCGCAATAATTTAAATTTATGGCTGTCTAGGCAGCTAAGATAGAAATCCACATGTAGGAAGGGTAGTATTTTTTTATCCCTCGAAGTGGTATTCTGGAGAGCTGACGATCTCGGGGTTAATTGAGGGGGAAAAGGGGGGATGGGGGATGATGGGGAATGAGACGTCATCTTAATCTTACTGCATAATGAGAACGATCATCGGTCCTCCGCGTCGGTGTTTACATAAAGGTGCTTGTGGCGTTTGAGGTAATACCCGATTATACCCAAGTGTGTCTTATTTACAATTTGCCATTTCCGCCAGAAACATACGGAGCGCTACCGGGAATAGACGCATACCTCTTTCAAGTAACTACGAGGGACTCTTTAGACTCCGTGATTCTCACCAGAAAACCGCTATCAATAAAAAGCGCGTGGCTGCGAGTAACCATGGGCTCTTGGGAATTTACGAGCTGGAAATCAAAATGTCGGAGTAACTGCGTAGCATTAAAGGTCAGCTATACGCATATATATGCTACGATATGTACCAAAATAGAGAGTAACATGCCTCAAAGAAAATTTTGTTCAATTCCATCAGTGCGATGGACTTGCCGGCGCACATCCATCGGCCGTAGCCGAAAGCGAGCTCGACATGACGCTGCAGTTCAGTCCGGGCTGTCGCATCAACCTCTAAAAAGCGCTCCGGTCGAAACATGTCGGCATCTTCTCCGAACACTGCCTTGGAGCGGAGCATAGAAGAGGTGCTCACCCCTATCGACGTTCCCGCCGGGATGAATTTGCCGTCGATCGTGTCGCCCCCCTGAGGAACTTCTTTCGAAAGCATATTAGTTGTGATGGGTCGTATTCGCAGGCCTTCGTTTACAACTGCCTGGTCGATATCGCTCTGTCAGTTCGTGATTCGGTTCTATGTACCTTGTCTAGAACTCATTCAAGTACTAGACTGGTTCAGAGTCTGAAAAGATGAAGGATATTATACCTGAAGATATGGTAGCTCTTTAGCTTCCGCATTCGTAATTAACTTCGACACCCTTCCTTCCTGGATGGCTGCTGCAATTTCATCCTTTAATCGTTGATACACTCGCGGCACCGCCAGTATATTCAGCATAGTGATCTTGATTGCGGCAGCTGTTGTGTCGGAGCCCGCTACGAACATGAAAAGGGTTTCCACTTCGCATTCTGTCTGTGTGAGACCGTGACGTATGAACGACCCCTATAAATACAAGTGCGTTAGATATATGCGCTATATTTGGGGAAAACAGAATGCATTTCAATGCTAACTACTACTTACCAGCATATTCTTCTCTTTATCAGCCTCTAGTGCAAATCGTCTTCGCACTTCTTCGTTCGCCAGCCTACAGACTTAATGTTAAGCATAGGTCTAGTGCGGTAGAAATGGACATCTAAATCGCTTTACTCACTTCATGGATATTCCTAGTCCTTTCGAGTCTGTTTCCTTTACTCCAAAGAGTCTCAAGCCAAGTGTCGAATATACAATGTCCCGCATCCAGGGCACGTCAGTGGTCAAACTTAACCAGGGCAGAGATCCTTCCATTGTCTCATAGAATTGGTATCGATCCGAGTCGGTTTCCAGGCATCCAAATTCTTTCCCCAACGATAACTTGGAAATTACGTCCAAAGTGAATAGTGCAATGACTCTCCCGAGATCCAGAGGGCGGAATCCGCCTACACCGGGTGATGTAATATATTTCTTCCGAATTAGAGTGATGAAGGCTTCGATCAGTGAGTCAATGTCTGGTTCGACACTGGAGAGTTCGCGACCGCTATATCCAGGCATGAGTTGCGCTTTGATTTGATCATGGGCGACCGGATCTCTCATAATGAACATGACTGGGTGGTAAGGGTTAAAACGGAACCCCGTATACCATTTCGACTTCCAATACTGGCTCTTCGTACTTGACACGCGCTTAATTACTTCTGGATCATCCGTCAGGAGCTCATTGGGCCCGACCCGAACAAGAGAACCATATTTCCTTGTAGCAAGCCCGTAACCCTCGAGCTGTTTGCCACCGTAGGCAAGGCGCGCGAGCCACAGGTATGAGAACGAGGCCAGAAAGGGACCCGGTACATGGCGGAGACGATACCATGAATATACTGCTGATGTTACATACCAGCTTATGGCAAGGAAAGCGAGAATTGTTAAGAAGCTAGCTGTGTCGGAGGCGATTGTCAGAAGCGACATTGTGCGATATTCGTGAAGAGAGAGATAGGATTAAAATTAGGTAGGTCTACTATAAAGCAGAGAGAGTAAAAGCATGAGCCAGACATGCTCTCTACTTAACGGTTGGTATCTCATCAATTTATGACATATCATATAAGTTCCCCTATCCGCATTATCATTATCGCCTTCTATTACCTCGTCCCTTATCCGGTGTAGCATTACACCTACATATGTAATTCAACGTCAAGCAGCCCAATCGAAGAAGAGCGCTGATAATGGGGTGCATACGATCAATTGCAGATGATTATCATGTCCGCATCATTTCCAAAGTTCTCGTTGATGCATTCGCCAGTAGGGCACCAGTAGGTCATCGCAGGGTCGTATCTGCAGCACGACATCACTCCCCTATCTCCTGTGATCCAACCAATCGAGGACTATTTGATGAAGTCTGGTACGTAATCGGCAACCTCTGATTTAACCCCTCTGCGCCTTCTAGACCTACATCACCTCCTACGTACCTACTTCCTCTCCAAGCTTTTAGGTAAGCACATGGACATGCAGCATAATTGTACTTTCTCTACCTACATGTTACATGTATTCTAGCACTGCACAGGAATTAAAGGGGCAAGAGCATTACCTAATCTGCATAGCTGTTCCCAGCCAAGCTTCGCCCTCGGCAATCGTTTCACCAGACCTCAAGTCGCGAATACTTCTATAGCCAATATTCTTCCAGGGACATTCTGCTAGTTCTTATTTTCAGATCGTCTTCGTAATCGCCACTATTAAGATCACGGGCATCTTATCGAGTAACTTACAGATAACCTAGTCCTAGACATATTTCGATCCGCTCGTCCTTCGTTAGTCCGTTCGGTCACCGTTGCTCTCTTCGCCGTTGCTCTCTTCACGTATTCGATAGTTTCTAGCCTACCTAAGGGGCACCTGTACGAGGATACGCTGGCATGGATTCCGTTAGTCTCAGCACCTTAGACGAGGTTGAGCTGCTATTCAAGGAATTGGGAAATCCCTGCGCCAAGATACGCACTGATGCTGATCTACGACTCAGTGAATTCGCGTATAGCCGAGCTTTGAGGGTCTTCCTAGACCGAACGGAAAATTCTGACGAAGAGGGCCATCCCGACATCCCGTTCCTACGAGCCGTCGCAGCAGAAGCCCTGATGGGCCCCCATGACCACGGTCTCCGCATTGCCTTCATAGAACGCCTCGGCCCGCTTCTCTTGGGCGACCAAGAACCCCACTGGGGTTCGCATCAAAACCAGTATCTATTCCTTTGTAGGTGGATATTTCAGGGGAGGCAGGTTGATAAACTAGCGTCATATCGAGTATCAGCCAGCAACGCTCCTCTATCTACTCCGGTTGGCGACTATGACCATCTTCCCAAGGAACTTACTACTTCTGAAATCTGCGCTCGGTGTGGCAAATCGCCAGCCAAGCTGTCCTGCGGCCGCTGTCTCTTGCAGCACGACTCCCACTCGACGATTTGCACGGCGTATTGCGGCCGTAAATGCCAAGTACTACACTGGCCTGCACACAAACCGAAGTGTTCAGATCGCGTTCGACTCATACGATCTGTGGGATTGATAAAGGCCATCTTCACCATGATCATAGAAGAGTTAACTATGCTTACACCATGGGATTGTATAGAGAGAGGCGGCATGACCATCCTGGATGGGAATAGTCGAATTTTTGACTTTCTACGAGGTAACCCTTTGCTACACAAATTTCCTCACGACCTGTTACCGACCGAGCGACATGCCACGATGGCCCTACAGAGCCAGTATGCGCCATATCTGAGAGACAGGGCCATGCTTCAACCTCTATTGCTCTGGCTCTGGGGTAGTGAGTTCGGATACATGTTGTCTACAACCTATAGTACTGATATCCTATAGATTTTTGCCAGTCCGTCCAGGAAGTTCCCGTCCTCGTGAAGAATGTCGGCCGTCCACTTGTCCAGGTCGACTGGGCTGGCTGGGCCGAATGCGGCGAGGTGAAATCGGACGTCTTGCGACCTCATTGTGTGCTACGGGTAGTTCTGTATTCTGGGGATGTCTTTGCTGTCGATCTTGCTGCTGGACAGTTCGGATGGGCCGAATCATTGATGCACTGGGGACATTTCGTGAAGCACAGAGTTTGCGACTTTACCCGTTTTCATGCTCAAGGTGAGCCGGCCGAACATCCTTTGTACGAACCAAAGGCGGCCGCAGCCCATTTTCACAAGTCCCTGTTAGTGGACATCATTGACCAGGGCCGCATAAGTCTCAGCTCGGACTCTTTGGAGTGCGATCGTACGTTCCAGGCCACCCAACGCAGATTTCTAAATACGGTGAAGGATCTATGCGCATATAAAGCTCGAAGGTTGAGCCAGGAACCACTGCACGGCAGAATGTATCTCACATCAGACAACGTGCCCCACGTCACAATTACGGCAGAAGAGGTAATCCGCCTGAAACCTGTCTAGATGACAGAGGCTGAGACATCTGCGATTGAGGAGGATGAAGACGAGTATCTTTTGGCGCGCTGGAAAACCCGCCTCCAGAGGCAAGGTATCAAGTTCAGAGATCCCCCGCCATCAGCCCGTGAAATAGAGGCAGGTGTTTCGGTGTTCGAGGACTCGTTGGTAAACGGCTAAAATATGAGAAATCACCTCGGTGTGTCTGTCCAAGATTTGGTCCTCGTTCAGATGACAAGTTACCTTAGCTAACTGTTTGGTAGAGAACTACAAGCGCAAAGGATATTGGTGGTTTGGATTCGGCCCACGTCTCTTTCATAGAAATCCTTAGCCAACTTCATAACCAACTTAAATAGACATAACCATAGCGATTAATGTTTGTTGTTACGATGGGAACCAAATGATGCGGAAACAGCAACGCTGTAACAGTTTACATGCCTCGCCCCTTAT
Source organism: Hypoxylon lenormandii (assembly GCA_028565235.1). Taxonomy (NCBI): domain Eukaryota; kingdom Fungi; phylum Ascomycota; class Sordariomycetes; order Xylariales; family Hypoxylaceae; genus Hypoxylon; species Hypoxylon lenormandii. The sequence goes on from JAOWAP010006784.1 coordinate 11,393, forward strand.
CGATTAGTGACCAAGTAAAGATGCTCGAATTTAAACAACTAAGAATATATATTTTAATAGTATTAGAAGTATGTACATACAAGAGTTAGCAATATTAAAAGTTCCGATGCCTGCGACTTTGAGATTGTTTAACTACTGCAGGCCATCCCGAACTAAAGTCGAGCTTGTTCCAACCAAACCGGAACTCGTTGGCGGGAGTTTTGGTTTGCACATCGTATGGGACTAGAAACCCATGTTTTATCAGTTTATATTCTCTTATTTCCGCAACAGGCGAACACTGAAGGGTGAATATGAATACTTACCGTAGTGGTAGTATATGATAGGCCCCCCGGCCTCGTCGTCGACGAGGATGCCTTGACCGCCGGGAGCCCATATATCGTTGTGAGTGCCCAGTATCTCCTTGCCGCCGCTGTTGTTCGCGCAATCGACCCCCTTGTCGTCGACGTAGCCGCTGCGCGGTTGCTTGGAGCGGCACACCATAACTTTATACACGTCGCCCCTATCGACCCAGTGGCCGTCCTGCTGCTTGCAGCACCGGCCGGACGAGAAGAACATGTAGTACCAGTCGCCCCACTTGAAGATGTACGCGGCCTCCGTCGGTCCGGTGTCAAAAGCCTTGGTC
>JAOWAP010006805.1:0-12010 GCA_028565235.1 Hypoxylon lenormandii
TGTGTCGGAGGAGAGCGACGCTTGCCGGAAGTATATCGACATCTTGGCTGCCGCGGATTGGTCTTTTGTCCGGTTTACCAGCATCGGGATAGCTGGATTCCAGAATTTGAGGCGGGGGAGGCAGGTCCTCCAGAATTTCCTATATTGGGGAGAAGCGGTAAGTCAGTCCGTTACTCTTTTCTATCACTATGATGCAATTGAGGAACGGAAACTTCAACAAAAGGCATGTCGACGGAAATCAGGTGTACCAGGCCGAAGAAGAGAACATGAAAAGTCTGCGTACCTGGGTCCCAAGTGTCCATCGTTCCACTTCTGCGCAAAGTCCATATGGATCCGTGTTATCTCAGGTGGTAATATCGCTGCTCCAGGGCCATGCCGTAACGCCAACAGCTAGATTGAACACTCCTGTCAGAACGGGAACTGGGCTTTCGGATTCTACTCGGCAAAGCGTTTTACCTTCTAGATTGGCGGGTTAGCAGTAGATCTCAAGAGACTCGTAGCTAGCTCACTACAAGTGAGAAAAGAGACAAGAATTAATGGCGAAAAGGCGAGATATCTTACGGCTTGTAATATGTGCATCCGCTTTCCTGGGTTCACCATCTTGACGACCGTCCTGCGAGCTCGACTTGGCTCACATTCAAGTTTTCAGTATGGCGTCGAAGTAGGAGATAGCTCTTTGGAGGTATTTGCGATTGATGCGTGAGGTAATGGCCCGTTTGAAATTTCGAAGAAATGTGGACCGAAAAATTACTATGCATTTTACGGGGATATCGTCAAATAGGGGCTTATCTCACGCCAAGATAATTTCAATAGGAGCCGCATTTATCATAAAACCTCAGCCGACTAAGCCATCAATTCCTTGCAGAATTTCAGCATCCAAGCCTGGTCAATATCGTAGAAATGTTAAATTCTACTATCCATTTCAATATGTATACGTCTTATATCTTATGAAACACGCCTCCCAGAAGGTATGAAGAAAACGTAGATCGATCTTTGACACCAAAGTTGGGCATGGAACCAGTTAAGAAACTAATGAACAGCATTTATCAATTCATTCCCCGGTCGATATAGAATCTTCTACTATATACGAAGGACTAATCAATTCATCAAGTGGTATTCAATCGGGATAGCCAAAGAGTAGAATGCCATGACATGAAACCACCTCGGCCTCTACGCAGGGAAAGGTGCCACGTCATAGCTACCGTGTGTTTCAATACGCGGTTGACGTAGCGTGTTTTAATAAATTATTCGTGGTATTGTCTTGATTTCTAGCCCTTTTCTCAAATCGTACTTATAGCAGACTTCAATGTACAAGAGTCCTGCCGGTTTCGATAGAGCTGAGGTCTATTCTTAAAACAATGTCTTCGATGGTTAAAGAAACTGATGTAGGCTTCGTAGAAGATAATAAAACCCTGACCGCCAACTCGGTCTTCTAATCCATAAGAACCTAGCTATTCCAGCTGAAGTTGTTTCACAGTGGGTCTGAGTTATACGAAGGGTGGTCACGCTCACTCGTAATATACCATAGCCCCAATAGTACAGAGTTATATAAAAGATGCCGGTCTGTTCATCCCCTAAGGATTATGTTATGATACACACCATAGTCTCTGGTTACGTCTCTGAGCCAGTAGAGCACATACGAAGACTTCAATTGCAAACCCCTAAACCATGTCGTCCGCAACAGTTCCGGAAAAGCATTTTGTTGGTCTTGGCGACATAATAGTGGATGCTGATCTGATTCCCGAACAATTCTACGCCAACGCGTTTGTGCTTAGGAATCTACAACACCAGCAAATGGAGATCCAGCGGCCGCTTTCAACAGGTCTATCCCTGGAACAAATACACCCGGGCAATATTGGACAAGTTGTAAAGGGCACGGGCAATGATAAAAAAAAGAGTCACCTAGGAAAGAATCTTCTGGACTCCTTCGCTCTAATCTTTGCCCAACCTGGACCTGAAGGCGTTATTGCGACCGCCATGGAGAGAAGCAATACAGAACCTCATATGTATACCCTCTACTTATCCAGGAATTACATTGACTACTGCTCAATTTCTAGTCTAGCTGGACACATTGAGGAGTTGTTCAAGGCCAGAGATGAAAAGTACCTTCAGAAGCCGAACCTCCAGACCACTGTCTGGGACGCTATTCTCCTGAACTGTTGTCCAAGCATTTGCAAGTCCATCGACAAAACATTCGAGATAAACAAGTCCGTCAGTAAATCGGAAATCCTCAGTTATGTCCAAGATACTCAAACCAGTACTGATGGAAGGATACCCGGAGCTACATATCTACTGTCTATTTTAAACATACTGCACTGGTATATCTTAAATGATAAGAATATACACTGGAAAGGATTAAATCTTAGATGGAAGAATGAGAAGAATTCTACATTCGTAAGCAGCGGGCTCATGAAATTCCTTGATAACGTCACACAGTCATGTTTTCGGCTGCTGGAATCCCACAGAAACTCCTTGCAATCCTTGCTTGAAAATTGCCTTAAGGTACTTGAGGAGCAGAATCAGTTACCGGAGCCCCAGAAATGGATAAATAAGCTCCGTCGACTAATCTACACCATTGCAAGTTATCGTCGAGCATGGTATGATATAATCCGTTTCAAAATAGATCACAACTCCGCTACTTTAACTCTACGGTTCATGACTATGCATCGTGAAGACGTCACAACCTCGATGGCGGTGAGGCGTATAGCAGATGCAGGAGTTAAAATGAAAATTCTTAAGCATGGCTCTGAAGATGAATTCATAGAAATATATCGCAGAAACCTGGCCAAAGATAACGCTGCCCAGTCAAATCACTGCCTAGGCTGCATGGCAGCTCTCGGATCAGACTCTTCACTCGAGTCGTACCTGGAGAAGGAGAAGGACCGTGCATGTCTGTGGGTTCATTGCGAGATGCAGATTCTGGAGCTCTTGTTGGCACGCGACCATTCGAATTTCTTCAATTACATTGGGTGTAGTAAGGGCCCCTGTTGGCTTTGCCATCACACATTAAAGAACATGACTTCTAAATTCGAGATGAGGGAGCCTCACCTGAAGTTGTATCCCGGCTGGAAACCTCCATCGTTTAAGGATAGTCCTCCTTATCGAGAACGGTGTATAAAAGTACTTCAGTTTCTGAACAAGGAGTTGGGAGAACTGGCTCATCGGGCATACCAAAAACGGCTCAAAGGACAACAGACTAGCTTAATTTACATGAACACGGACTGCCCAGATCTCGAACAAACCTTCCTGTCTCCAAGGACAAGATTGATGCATCAATTAGAGAAAGCCTGGAGCTAGATCTATATATGGAGTCATAATAGGAAGAATGTATTTTACCAAAAGTCAACCTACCTAGGTACCTTAGGCATGTAGGTAGTTAGAGTGTCTAGTGATGCAAATGAGAAATGCGTCAGATTCTCTACGAGCCGAGCCTGAAAGTCGTGCTTAACCAGGAGAAGGCTACTCTGATCAGTTACTCTTTAATTCAGCAGTCATAATGAGCTGCCTGGTAAGTGTCAGCAAAGGTACCGGCTCCAAATTGGCTTTACACTTCGTGCGTAACGAAGATTATACCCAGTGTTTTAATGAACAACGAGAAGCCCGAGAATATGGTAGAGAAACTTAGCATGTTACTAGCTAGAATAAAACTAGCAATCCCGTGCGAGACCATGTAGCTCGTCTCCCATCGCAGCGGCCACGCTATCGAGAAGCGGCGCATGTAAGTGTCTCCCCATAGCTCCAGCCGCGAAGGCACTTCTCCCCCGTTTACCGTCTCGTGGGCGGAAGCAAGCCCTAATTGAAAGGGTCGTCGCGGTCGTGCATGACATCCCAAAGCTTCCGCCGTTCCGAATCCCCCTCTTTCTTGAAGTAGTCGCTTGACCGTATAAGCCCGAGCGGCTTGCTCGCTCCGTTGTCCGTGAATAGATCGAGGATGAACTCAGGTCGTCTCTTTTCTTCAAGAATATCAGCAGGGTCGCCATCGTTTCCCGTGATATATAAGTAATATCTGGTTCGAGCTTTTGTGGACAGGAGGTACTCTGCCTCGCGCTCTCTGTAGTATTCTTCGTCGTATTCTTCTTCACTGTCATACCACGGCCACGGCGACCACCCGATATTCTTACAATCACAATATCTATTATGAAGCGGATAACAAGCTAAGCATCCTAGAACGCGCGCCTCGCTTTCGCCCACCGTATATGTTACCAGAAGTAAGCGCTGCACACGGCCGTAGTCTTCGTAGCTTATGGGCTCTGTTTCATAGTAGTATGGGGTTTTCGCCTCGCTAGAGTCGTAGATGGCATCGTAATCTAGATTGTCCTGATCCCTCCCCCCCTTTACGAAGACGTCCCTGTCGAGACTAAGGTGTAGAACTCCGACGAACTTGGTGGGAGGATGAAGCGAATATCCAGTGTTGCGATAGACATCTAAGGTGAGAGTGTAGAACCACTTGGCGACTTGCCGACTCTCGCGGTTGATAGTTAGGAGGGGCGAGATGAGCTGCTTCATAGGCATAACTTTGCGGCAAAGGCTGTAAAGGATGACTAGCCGAGTTTCTTGATGCAAAGCTGCTTCCCAGATAAGTAAGCGTAGCTCGGTGGGAAGGTCGGAAAAGCGAAATTGTGCCATGTCGTAGGTAGTTGATGTGTGTTTTGGTCGTTGAGGCGGAATAGGGGTGAAATGAGTTGAATCAAAATCAGAGCTTCCTATATACATATATTGGCAGTAGATGATTGAGTGATTCCAGGCAGCAAATAGGGTGTGACAGCAAAGAACCGCGCTGTTGTTGCCCAATATACATACGGTTTGTGCCAAAAGCCTGTGTGGGTTCTACCAAGTCCCGCCGAAGTCTACAGTTTTCATAGACAATCGAAAATAGAAGCCAAATTTCAAGAATTGCAAACTCAACAGGGGCCCTTTATCCTCAGACCCTAGGCCCCTTACCTGGATCAACACAGCTGGCTGCCGTTTGAGGGGTTGTCTGATAGCTTGTCAATTCGAATTAAACCAACCCGATTTTAGGAAATGCTTATAGTTCACAGCATCGTACGTTGTGAAATACAGGCACCCACAGTCTGCTTAATGCTTTGTCAGTTTGCATATGGGTCTCCTGCCGTCCCATAGGCATCCAGCTTTAAAAGAATGGCACCAGGCTTTAATGCTATAGGAAGTGTTCGCGTATGGTCGAGTCTTCGGGTTAGGTAGATAGATTTTGGCTTGGAGAAGATGTATGTAGCAATTCATCTTCCACCTCAACTGGCATTCCTCCTTTTCGAGTAGAAGCTAGATTAAGTGTTGCCTGATCACAGAGCATCATAGACGTGGCACACGGCAGCTTAGTAGAGGATATCTAGTTGGTGGCTGGCTCAAGGAGTCTAGGTAATATACTACATCGCGATGGTCCAATTTTGCCGACTCGGGTGGCTCTCGTAAGATATGTACACTTAACCATCCAACTTGGCGGGGAAGTTTCCAGACTCTGTGATATGTTAATGTTATATCCTCCGGTTAATGGTGAGGTTTATACTGACCTCGCTGTTCATCCCATCGTTGATACCATCCGCTTGGGCACAAAGATCGGTATGCGAGTAAGAACTTGGCTCGTTAGTATATACGGTCCGCGATACGTGACGATTGACCTAAGGGTGGTAGTCGTACCTGGCGGCATGGAGCAAAGTCCTCGCCCTTGGCGTTAATGCACTTGTGGTAGTCGACGTAGTTCTGCCAGCAGTGCTTGGTCTGGTTCATGTTGGGGAATCGAGCATCGACACCTGCGATCACGCGGGTTAGTGTCAACTCGGCTAAAATTCGAGAGCGAGCGCGCCAATGTTATCTCGTCTATTCGGCGACATCGCTTCGTCGAGTATCATTCTTTCGGACTAGGGGGATGGTGTTTTCTTACCAGCTGTGAGATAAGAATTAGCCTTGACTGTCAAAATTCGGGACAACGGAGAAGATGGCCTGAGGCATTTGCACAGGGAAACTTACCGGTGACGAACTTGAAGGGCTTCGTTACGCGTTCGTCGTCGGACATTTTGGCGGTTTATTGATTTACTTGGTGGGAATATAGGTGGTGGCTGGCGCAATGGCAGTTGGCTGTCGATGTGGTGATGTTATGGATGTAGGTGGAAGAGCTCTCGGGTCATTGAAATCTTGCCGAATCGAATCATGGAGCGCTATTTTGGGTGGCTCAGGCTTTGGGTAGGCTTTGGGTGGTCTGACATAGTGGAGGCTTGTGGCCGGCTTGGGGGGTAAAATAGACCCACTATGATTATTTCCTACGATTTCACTGGTCGTGGCCTGGGCCAAGTTGCCGAAGCTCTTCTCCCCCAAAAACATTCCATCCAAGGAAAAGACGTCAATTCCTACCTGCAAATAGCTTCAGCTAAAGCCTCAACCCAACGACTACCTCAACCAGAAAAAATCTCCCCTCCATCCGCCAAAATGTATGCTACACGAGCTTTGAGAATGATGCCTACTCGGCGCATGATGTTTCCCATTCCCGTACGGTCCCTGCGTTCCCTCTTCAACTATGACGTTTTGCTAATGACCCCGTAACAGAAAGAGGACCAGAGCGGTACGTTCACGCCCATCTCGAACCATTGAACATCAGGACCCGACTCGTGAACCTCTTGATACCATTTCCACGGAAGAATATATAAAATTGCCCATATATTGATGAATATACAGCACATACCGTCTCTCAGCGCCTCCGAAAACTGCGACAAATTCCGGCCGAATTGATCCCGCTCGGTTAGTCTGCCTCCACAGCATGGGGAACAACGGATGATGGGAGCATCTGTATGCTTACTATGACATCAGGTGTCGTCGTCGGATTCGCCGTCTTCGCTGCCGGATACTCGAGTCTGCGCAAGTTCACGGTAGACAAGAACCTCCGACTTAACCGCCAAAACCGCAAGGACGAGCCTGCTGAGCACGGCGAGCACGGCGAGGGCCATTAAACCATCTCATGATAGGCATGGGCAGTCGGAGCAAATTCGTCAGGGAAGGGTTGTCTCTTTTAGAAAGCAGAGCATTGTATATGTAGTCACGCAGAGGTTGACATGTCAAATACGGGAGATTAAGCGTGGTATAGACTTCACTCGCGAGCTCTCATCCCTCTTCCTTTTGTGCCATATAACCCTTTCCAACGCCAGCGCTATGCTAGAAAGTTAAACGAGACCATGACCAGACTATTACATCTGCCTCATTCTGGCTTTGGTCCGGCAACATCCAGTCCTTCGAGTCCCTGCATGGGATCCTCCATTCTGTCGTCCTCAATGTTATCTCCAGCTCCCGCGGCAGCAGCAGCACGGTCCTCTTCGCTAACAGCGTGCTCAGCGAGCCATCCTTCCTGTTTTATTTATTAGCAAATAGGTTATAGAATTAATAGGGTGGAATAATGATATACCTGTTCCCAAACTGCTGTTTTACTACCTAATCCTTCCTGTGCGCTCTTGGGAGGTTTAGCTGCCGAGACCTTTAACACCCTGCCGAATAATTCTGACTGATCCATGTTGTCGATTGCTTCCTTGGCGTCGTCGGCATCCTCATACTCTACGTATGCAAAGCCTCGGTGCGGCTCGGTGGCGTTTGGCGCATCGTTTTTAGGTAGTGTTATATCCGCAATCTCACCAAAGGGTATAAATGCATCGTGAAGATTTCCGGTGGTGACTAGAGAGGCTAAGCCTCCGATATATACCGTTGCTTTCCAACGGGCCGCGTCTGTCATTCTGTCCCTTTAAGTCCGGATTACGGTCGGGTTTGGGCTTCTCTTTGTTTTGAGTAGGGTGCCGTCGTGATGTGATATTCAGGTCCCAGCGAATAAGATGTGAGTTGACAAAGAGTCGGGTATGGTGTGGCTGATCGCAACGAATTTGCGGTAGGATAAACTTGAGATTTTTTATTAAGTACACCTTTAAACGAACATATTCAATTAAACCTCACACAGTTGGGATATCTCTTTGACTGGAGTACTTGACTTTCTGTAGGTATGATGAATTAATTCTAACATCTATCTATTCATTATGAAAATAAAACCAAGATTGGATAATCCACTGAGTGATACGTAAAATTCTAGGCCTCAAATACGACTGTGATAGATACAACGTTCAACTTCGTAACCTGCATAAATGTCATGAATTTACATAAGCAAAGAGAGGCGTCGTCATTGAATCGTTTCCTCGGTTGTCATCACGTGAATTGGAGGGCAACAGGGCAGCGGTAGCAGGCAAGTGGCTTACGCTCTCCACCCCAGCAGCCCAAGCAGCCCCAGGGAAGGAAGTTAGGAACAGATTGTGCAGGACCTTGATTCGTTTTTGGCCTGGTGAGCTCATGCGCCCACACCCACACTTACACTAAGGGAGAACCGTCGGACTGCATTATCTGGCAACATAATGGATTCTCTTTCTGCCTCTTGAATCAAAAACGAAAAACCTGTCAACCATCTTGTCCTTCTATTATTCGAGCCGTTGCCAACATTCCTAGCTGGCCTAGAGAGCTCAATGCCACCTGGCATCTAAGCTAATTCCCCCTGAAAAAAGAAAGCCCCCTTTCTACTATCACGATTCGACCCGACTTGGACTGCCCCTCAGCGTTAGTCAAGCCAAGTCAACATGGTCAGACTGCGCGAGATCTCGCGCACGGCCGCCTTTGCATGGTCGCCCGGTGCCGAAAAGCCATTAATTGTCACCGGAACCAGGGCTGGAGCTGTGGATGCCGACTTCTCTGACGAGACAAAGCTTGAGCTGTGGGATCTGAGCCTAGACAGTTCAGAACAAGGGCTTGAGCTCCAACCCATCGCCAGCATCGCCGCCGATTCCAGGTAAACAGCCATGGCGATTATGCTAAGGGGATGTAGAAGTTTACTAGGTTACTAACATGCTATTGGTAGGTTCTACGATATTGCCTGGGGCCAACCTTCGGAAGACCACCCAGAGGGCATCATCGCTGGTGCTCTTGAGAATGGATCACTCGATCTTTGGGATGCCGAGAAGCTCATCGCTGGCGAATCCGACGCTCTAATATCGCGAACGACGAAGCACTCCGGCGCTGTCAAGGCTTTACAGTTTAATCCTCTAAGACCCCAGATCCTAGCTACCGCCGGTGCTAAGGGAGAACTCTTCATCTACGACGTAGACGACCCTTCGAACGCTTTCCGACTTGGTACTGCTGCGGCTCATGATTTGGAATGTGTGGCATGGAACACAAAAGTTGCCCATATTCTGGCAACGGGAGGTTCTGGCGGTTTTGTCACCGTGTGGGATTTAAAGACGAAGAAGGCATCACTGACACTCAACAATAACCGAAAGCCTGTCAGTTCTATTGCGTGGGACCCTAACAACTCTACGAAACTATTGACCGCCACACCCGACGATATGACCCCCGTTATTTTACTATGGGACTTGAGAAACTCCAATGCGCCGGAGAGGACGCTCCAAGGACATGAGCAAGGTGTCTTATCAGTGTCTTGGTGTCAGCAGGATGGCGATATCTTGATATCTTGTGGCAAGGATAATAGAACTTTAGTCTGGAACCCCCAGACGGGCGAGCGTTACGGAGAATTTCCCGAGGTTACTAACTGGACGTTCCTAACCCGGTTCCATCCTCACAACCCGAATCTCTCGGCTACAGCCTCGTTCGATGGGAAAATTACCGTACAGACGCTCCAAAACACGAATCCCTCTGCCGTACAGAGCACGACCCAGACCAACCTAGACGGCGAAGATTTCTTCACCCAAGCCCAGAGGCAGCCTCAGGGTGCCGCCTTCTCTCTAGCGAAGGCTCCAAAATGGCTCGAGACGCCTGTTGGAGTTTCGTTTGGATTTGGCGGAAAGCTCATTATTTTCAGACAAAACCACACGCAACCCGGCCAGAAGCGCTCTTCCAGGATCCAGATCTCTCAATTTTCTGTCGATTCGGACATCGGCACCGCCACCGAGAAATTTGAAGAATCGCTAAAATCCGGAAATGTTACCGCTATATGTGAATCACACATCGAGCAGGCAAAGACGGATGAAGAGAAGGCCGACTGGCGTGTTCTGGAAACCTTGCTCACTGAAAATCCGCGAAAGCAAATAGTCGACTACTTGGGATTCAATGAGGACGAAGCGAAGGAGGAATCAACCAACGGTGTAACTGAGGAAGATGGCGATGCTAAGGAGGCCGGACCCGCAAAGTCGAGTTTAGAAGTAAAGGGGCATAAGAAGCGCATTTCAACTTTCTTCTCGGACGGAACAGAAGGCGACGGCGAAGATTTCTTGGCGAGTCTCTCGGCTACGAAGGGTGCCAAAACAGACAATCCCTTCCATCTGTTTGGCGAGGAAGATTCTGCTGTCGAGAAGCAAATTACGAAGGCTTTGATGCTGGGACGATTTGAGGATGCAACCGAAATTTGCTTGAAAGAAGGCCGGATGGCGGATGCCTTCATGATTGCAAACTGCGGTGGAAAGGAGCTTGTTGATAAGGTCCAGTCCACGTACCTATCTCAGAAAACTGGCTTGCCTAGCTACCTACGCCTTCTGGGCTCTGTTATAGTCAAGAACCTATGGGACGTGGTTTACAATGCGGACCTAGCCGATTGGAAAGAGACTATGGTGACGCTCTGCACCTTTGCGGATCCCACCGAGTTTCCAGATCTATGCGAGGCATTGGGTGACCGCATTTTCGAATCGGGATCAAGAAAGGACGCATCTTTCTGCTACTTGGTTGGTTCCAAACTCGAAAAGGTTGTAGATATTTGGGTTGCCGAACTTGAGGAAGCTGAGAAAGCTGGCCTCGCCGAGGCCGACGATTCTACCTTTTCTATCCATGCCAGATCTCTGCAACACTTTATTGAGAAGGTCACAGTGTTCCGCCATGTGACAAAGTTCCGAGATACCGAGACAAGCCTTCTTTCTGGTTGGAAGCTTTCTTCACTTTACGACAAGTACATCGAGTACGCGGACATTGTTGCTGCACATGGCCAGCTCGAAATTGCTCAGAAATACCTGGGTCTTTTGCCATCGAAGTATGCTGCTGCTGATATGGCCCGTGAGCGTGTGCAATTGGCGACGAAGAGGGCAGCCCCTCAGCCTACTGCGAGACAGCCAGTTCCAAGGCCTGCGGCGACTTCGCGCGTCCCATCTCGAGTAGCACCCTCGGTAGGCTACCAACCACCTCAGCCAGCATCCGGTATCAGCCCCATCAACCCACCAGTCAACCCGTATGCGCCTTCGGGAGTCCAGACTCCAGCGTCGAACCCTTACGCTCCGCCCAACGCTGGCAACCCATATGCTCCGCAAGGATACCAACCGTCGCAATCGCAACCTGTGCAAACATCTCAGCACCCAGGCTATGGCCCCCCGCCGACGTCTTTTGGCGCCCCTCCAAGAACATCAACTCCGTCGACGAAGCCTCCCCCCAGAGCCTCTGACGCAGGAAACTGGAACGATGTCCCGATAGTAAACAAAGCGCCCCCCCGGAGAAACACGCCAAGTACGGCTCCTATCACTGCCCCGTTCCCTAACCAGCCAAACCAGTCGATGCCGCCACCACCGCAGAGTCCCTACGGCTCTCAGCGTGGAATGGCAACGCCGCCGCCGCCTCCTCCCAAAGGCCCGCCGCCCGGAAGGGTAATGTCTCCCCTTGGCGGGCCTCCACAAGCTGGTCATATAGCGCCACCCCCTCGACCGGGATCGTCTGCAGCACAAACATACGCGCCACCACCCTCTGCCCAAACTCCTGGAGGTGGCTCTGGTTTGCCTCCGCCCCCAATTAGCCATGTTGTACCTAGAACGGCCTCTCCCTACAATCCGCCACCGGCAGGTGCTGCTCCCGCGAGCCGATATGCCCCGGCCCCGACGTCTCAGTCGTTTAGCAATCCCCAGCAGCTAGGCGTCGCACCGCCTCCCAACGCTAGACAGATGCCTCCGCCGAACCCGTATGCTCCACCTCCCCAAGCGACACCTCACAGCCAATACGCCGCTTCTCCTTATGGTGCACCACCAGCGCAGCAAGGACCGCCCTCGGTCGG
>JAOWAP010006866.1:0-11975 GCA_028565235.1 Hypoxylon lenormandii
CCGATCTGCCAGGTCCTGGTTCCGGTCGACGAGGCCTCGTGGGTCGCGACGAACGACGCTGCGCTCTACGGTTTGGCTGCGATTGAAAACCTGGCTCAGGTTGGATATGCGCTGGGGTAGAGGAGTAACCATGGTAATTGCTTGAGTCAGACCTGGGTATCTAATACATTGTTTTCCATTCGGACCTAGCTACATCAGTTGTAGTCTTACTTTCTGGTGATGTCTCTGGGCTGAAGTCTAAACTCCAATGACTCTGGGTCGATTCCAATAATGAACTGACGACTTAGCTCATCCTTGATAGCCACTTTCACTTTATCACTGCCCGAATATCTCCTCAATATCTGAAGCTCCTCACACGTATCGGCATCTAGATATTCCCTGCCATTCGTCAACATTTTGAAAACGTCAACGAACGACTTCGGCTTTATCCAAGAGGTGTCGGCGTCATTGATACGGCGTAGCAATATCACAATCGGTGTACGACCCCGAGAATCTTTAGAGTCGACATCAACACCAGCGTTCACCAAGGTAGTAATGGTTCGTGGTAATGCTGCCGAACATGCGACTTGGAGATAACCGGGATACAGCGACGAAGAGGGTAGTCGATTTCACATGTGCTGGGGGAAGAGGACGAAGGGGTCGATGGGGGGGTCCAAAGGGTTGCGGTAATGCAAAAATTGGAACGCCCTCGACTTCGAGGTGACCCGCATATCCTTGTTGCGACTCTAATCAATTATCAGAGATTTGATCAGGACCCCTGTAGAGAGGCCAACGTTTTTGGGGGAAGAGGGGGCCTTTTTTTCTTCTTCTTCTCTCCTCTTTCTTCTTATTTTTACCTATTCCTATTCTTACATCTTACATACATAGTATACAGCGAGTGAGAATGAAAGCCGTGTTAGAGAGTCATAAAGCCACATGGATTTTGCCGCAGACTTTGGTACCGTAAGTAGGTCGGACGGGGGGGCGGACGGGGGGGCGGGATGGAGACTTGGAAGAACTAGAAGAGACACGATGCTTTGACATGCATTTCCCTTGTAGGTACGTGTGGGGGTTCCTTTGGGTCCCCTTGGGCAAAAAAGTGTGGGAGTGTGGGCAGGCTGGCAGGACAGGTGGGCGATGTGGGCGAGATTATGGGCGATTATGGGAGCTAGAGGCCGATAAGGGACACGGGAGGACAAGGAGGACGGAGAAGGACGAGACCATATAGACAACTACTATTGGACCGGCTGTTCCCATGGACATTTTCCACCCCACCCTCCCTACTATGTTGAATAGTGAAATAGCAGAATAACAGAATAGCAGAATGACAGAATAGCAGAAAATGTAGGCCACCCAGGTAGGTACCTAACTTACACCACAAATGGTATATCCAAAATGTAACCGTAACCCATGCCTTGCTATATGCTACATGGCTTGACAGCCAACAGCCAGACAGCTTAAGCACTCAATGTCGTCTTACTACATGGTACCTAGGTAGCACGCTGTATGAGCTCGGAGCCAGAGCTAGAGCTAGAACCAGTAGAATTACCCAGACGCCAGAATCAGAAACATAATAGACTGCCCGTAAAGGGTATAAAAATGAGAAGTGATGAAACTGACCGGTGAGCGATTATCCTGGCTCCTACTACTTTAATATCGATACGTTTGCACGTATATACATAGACACACAGGCACAGGCACAGGCACAGGCATGGACACGGACGATAGACTGATATAGATAGTCCCAGTGTCTCCAGTTCCTGCACGGAATTTTTCATCGGCCGGTCTTGTGCTGTCGTTGGACTTGTTCGCGTTATCATAGCATACAGCATACATCAACCCGTGAATAAACCGACCTAAGCAGCCGACCCAGGCGACGGTTACACCCCAGCTGCCCAGCCCGTGAGCGAGATACATATGCAGGTGTAGGCAGGTCAGAGAGATTCGGGAGACATGCCAAACGACGGGGGGGGCTCAGTCAGTGTCAGCAATCTCACAAACCGAACGTCAGCATCAATAACCCGCGCGCAATAACCCGCGCGCAATACACAATACACAATACGCAATATGCCCATACATAGGGATGAGGGATGAGGGATACGTAGTCGGAGTCATTAGGCGCGATGCATCGTCTGGTGGTAGACGTATGTATAACGGTTATCAGGTCCAGCGTCCGTACTATGTAGTATGTAGGCCATCAAGCTTCGGTATAATGCAAAGGGTGCGATGGAGGGGGAGGAATCCTTAAATGATGCAATAAATAGACTAATTCGTCGAATCCGTTGCGTAAGAATGTCTCAATGTCGTTTCCAAAAGTAGGTAGGTAGGTAAGTACCGTATTTTAGCTACATGTGGGTGTAGATCGAGGTTGAGAGCCCGGGTCCCCTTTTACCCCTATGACCCCTAGTTTGACCCCTACATTACAGTATGTAGTACATTATATACCTAGATACATGTAGCTTTGACCCATACATACCTAGGTAGTTGCATATCCACGTACAGATACCACACTGAGCAAATATGTCGATGGGGCTAGGGGCTAGGGGGATGAGATAGATAGGTATGATATATGTAGGTATGCATGGACATATGTATGTAGAATGTATGCACGTATGATTGCGCATACCTAAATACATACACAAAACCCGTGGGCAACCTCACATTGCGTGCGCAGCGGTTATCAAAACCGTGCTCGCGGCAACCCCCACGCTCGTTACTCCTTGCTCCTTGCTCGTCGTCCGTTGTCTGTCGCCCGTCGTCCGACGCCCGTCGAACCGTGTAGATAGTCGGACAAGTCTACTATGTAAGTCTGATAACCATTCATCCATATCTCTACTAAACAATTCCTACATCCTACTACATGGTATTTTCTGCAAGCACTTCCGCCTTTTCATTTTTCATTTTTCATCTCATGTCGTCCCACGCGAACGGGAAAGCTTCATGTACGTAAACGTGTGCTTATATCAACTGTCCGACGCGCATACACTTCGGCCTTCTCAGCCTCCTTCTGACGCCCCAGACAAAAAGCGAGTCTAGCGAGGCACGTGCCCACATAGAAGGTAGTCACTTCAACCGTTCTCCCAACTCGGACTTTGATAAAGCTACACCTTGTACAGTATAGGACAATAGGTATCGCCAGCTTTACTGCTGCAAAGCTCGCAAGGCTCATTTACAACAACTGCTTCGCCACGATCACACCCGTCTCCCCTTTCTTCATATTCCAGACGGAGCAAGCTGAGCGGCAAGATGGTCATGGGCCCTGTCTTTTCTTCTGATGGAGTTACTATACTCACTCTATTTGCCGTCGTGGATAAACGGGGGACTGGAATAGTTACAGCTATCCACTCCGAATATAGCTGTGGCGATAGCTCGATAACCCTTAGTCGACTATAAAGCTTACATTAAACCGTAGTGCTTATTACAATTGGACATGTTACGGATTGAAGCGTTGAACGTACGGTACCTTATGTAGGTATGCAAAAAAAAGTAATGCACTGACAGCGCAAGTCTTCGGGCACTCATGAATCTCCTGTCGTGGACCAAAAAAGGGAGGTCGGATTAATCCAAGTATGTACCTACCTATTTACCTATGTACATACTTATTTACCTACCCACATAGGTACAGGTATGTATATACGCGTAGATAAGTACATGTAGGTATGTAATACCTTATGCTAGGTAGGTATTAATATAAATGAAGCCTTTTGCAGTCTATTAAAGAATTCAAGAGGGATGGAAAATGCGGTCTCACCAACTCCAGCCTTATCGATAACATATGAGATGGATGTACGTTGTTAGGTTGTGTTTGTCTCCCTAATCTCGTGTAATTTTTTTCTCTCTTGGGGTGGTTTTTCTTTCGCACACAATTCAGATAGGAATAGGTTAGGCCCATATACTTGGCCAAAGGTACCTTGACGTAGCAAACTTGAAACCCCACCAAAAAACCCACCGATGTCTTTAACATCCCGCATTCACATTCACATTCACATTCACATTCATATACCTATACCTATACCTACCTACATGTAGGTTCGTCCCACGTTCTACGTCCTATATGCATGTACCTGGTAGACAATTCATGACCGCACCTGCGGCAGCCTCTAGGTAGTATTCTCCTCGTTTCTCATCTTCTCGGGTAGCTCGGACTCTTGCGGACTTAAAAAGAGATAATACCTTCCACCGTGGCTATGGCGCATCCCGCGGCTACACTCACGTCGCTCTTGCGGGCCTCGACCATACAAGACCACGACGAAATATTGAAGGCTGCCAATGCCGCTATCAAAGCTTCCAAGACAGACATAAATGCCCAGCAAACTCGTGTTGTTGCCCTCCTAAAGCTCGATCGCTTCGACGATGCCCTACGAGCCATAGCCGAAGGCGGGGATTCTTTGGAGAAGGAATGCGTATTCGAAAAGTCATATGCCCTCTACAAGTCTGGCCAGCTGGAAGACGCCGACAGAACCCTCAAGACAGCCTTGACCCCTTTCAAATCGTCTCGAGCCTTTCGCCACCTCGCCGCTCAGATTGCTTACCGAGCCGAAAAGTTCCCAGATGCCGCAGACACCTACCGTCACCTCTCCCACGCATCCGGCGGTTTGCCCGGGGAAGAGAATGACCTGAATATCAATCTTCTAGCTACGAGGGCCCAGCTAGAGTGGAATGGTCTCAGCAGTATACTGGACGAGCAGGAGAGGCAACCGTCGCGTGATCATCTTGAAGCTTTCGAGACCGCGTACAATGCCGCGTGCACTTGCATCGCACGAGCCGATTTTACTCGCGCGTCTGTTTTCCTGAAGCGTGCGCGGGATCTATGCGAAGCTAGCGAGGACTTATCCGCGGACGAGAAGAAGACCGAACTACTACCCATCGTGGTCCAACACGCCTATGTTCTTGCGAGACTAGGGAAAGAAGCGGAGGCTGCGGCCTTGCACAAGTCCATTGTGATATCCGAGTAGGTAAGTCCTCGGCTACTACCACCAACGTATATCCTAACTGTCAGCAGTATCTCGGAAGCGCCGACGAGGGCGGTTGCGCATAACAACGACGTGGCGATTGGTGTTGCGGGGAGAAACCCTTACCTCACACAACGCATCATCGAGTCTGTCGCGACGCTTTCTGGTAGCGATAAGCTATTTGAGTGCCAGGCGTCTATACTGAGACGTAACCGCTATACCTTGGACTTACAAGTGCAGAAATTCGAGGGTGTTGAATCCTCCACCTCCAAACTAATATCAGAAAGCCCATCTCCCACGGCGTCGGAGGAAATTGCAGGTCTTGGGGTGATCAGCGCTGCTGCCCATGCCCGCATGCAGACTGGCTCGAAGGCTCTGAAGGAGATATTGTCCCTTCTCGAGAAACGACCCACAGACATTGGATTACTGTTGACTATCATTCAACTCTATGTGCAGATGAAAAATCCTGGGCCTGCCCTGAGTCTTCTAGATGCGTTCCTCAAACGCCTCGAAATGGCATCGACTCCTGATCACGAGGACGTGCGGTTTGCACCGGGCCTTGTTGCCGTGGCTGTGTCGTTGTGTCGACTCCAAGGACGGCAAAACTCCATCCGCGCCGAACTGGCAAAAGCTTCTAGGCATTGGCGTGCCAAACCCGAAGAGTCGGCCGCATCGCTCCTACGAGAGGCTGGCGTAGAACTTCTTAGGTCTTCTAACGTTGAGGATATCGCTTCGGCAGGAGAAACATTCGAGGACCTGGTAGCAAAGTCTGACAGGGATGCGATCGCCATCGCAGGGCTCGTGGCATCGTTCGCGAACAATGATTATGCGAAAGTCGAGCCGTATCTGCAGAGCCTCACGCCTGTCGAGAGGCTTACTGCCGGGGCCGATGTCCGAGGGCTCGTCGACGCAGGTGTCGCTTCTATCCCGAGTTCTGCTTCGTTAAACAAGAAGAGACCGGCAGACGGAGAGGCGGATAAGGATGCGAAACGTCGTCGTCGGAAGCGGCTGCCCAAGAACTACGAGGAGGGCAAGCAGCCCGACCCAGAACGGTGGCTCCCTCTACGCGATCGTAGCACGTACCGGCCAAAAGGGAAGAAGGGCAAGAAGCGAGCCCAGGAAATCACACAGGGTGGTATCGTTAAAGAAGAAGAAACGCTAGAGTTGGTGGGCGGCGCTGGTGCTGTGAAAGTAGAGAAGGCGTCTGGTGTACAGGGAGGAAAGAAGAAAAAGAAGGGCGGCAAGAAATAAAAGGGGGGAAATAGCGATAAAGGAGACGGGAGATTGAAGAGAAGAAGAGCAGACGGAAATCCCACCGTTGACGACCATGACGAAACGATACATATGCTGGCGTGCGCCGGTCTGGGCCATGATCTTAGTTAAGAGGGCATTTCGGCATACGTCTTATCTGGGCACCAACGTTGCAAGCTGGTTTTGAACCACCGGGCTACTATAGTACAACTAGCTACATGGGACCCATTAAGCTGAAATTGGAGTAGACATAAATGAGTGCCACCAAAAATCCATGTATATACAACACTACCAAGACACTCACAGCCCCTTTGAAAAACTTCTTACTGTGGTGGAGTATCTCTTACCAAGAGAGCTTTTTCTTAAGCTCGTCTTTTCCACCCCCTTTGAAGTGTTGTTTTCTTCTTCTTTTCTTAGCCCCCCCTCGTCTCTACCAGTACATATTAGGTCATCTCCTTTTGAATTGCAGCACAATCCGAGTATCATTCCTAGTTTGCCTACCGTCTTACAAAACGCCTAACGCAATGGTAGTTACAAATCCCCCTTCTCTCAAAACTGGAGCAATCGCTCGCTATAATATGGTTGATCTTTTCACCAGCATCCGCGGGACAGCTACGCACTGACTGCCTGAATAACGGGGCTGGGTAGCCGCTCTATCTCCTGGGCCGCCTCCTCATCACTTTCCTCTCCTCCTTCCGACGTTTTCTGCAGGGCAGGGGAGCTAGGGGGCTCCGGTGTATAAAATCGCGTCTGCTTCGGGGGATCCACTCCCAGAGTCTCATCTTCATCATCCAGAGGCGGCAGAGGTGATCTTCGGCCGTCCGAGAAGCTGACTGCCGCATCGCTATCCTCATCGGATGGAACTGTTAAGCCACCTGTTGCGAGGCGGTGTGTCCGCGACGATGAATATTTCCGATGCAGCTCACGGAAAGATCGAGCCGTCGCTGTGCTTGCGCTAGCACCAGATCCTCGCCGGTTGATCCGCTCCGTGGGATCGGCAAGGACCGAGTGAAAATCATCGTCGGCGCTGGCAGGAGAACCGAAGACATGATCGTCACCCTGGTACGACTGTTTACGCTGTCTTATTCGCTCGTCGTGGGACATGTTCTGAAGCTCGCTACCGAAGTTGACCACAGATGCCTTCTTACCGTGTACGGTGAAGCTACCGGTCCCGCGGTATAGTACCTCATTGTTATCACGGACTGTCTCGTCCGACATCCCGCCACTAGATGCCGAGTCTTTACCTTTCCGACTGCGGTGGTGTGACAAGTGGCCCGCGCCATCTCTGAGTGTTCGTTGAAGGCTGCGGCGCATCTTGGTTCGATCGAGTCCATCCTTGTCCGATCCAGGGATACTCCCGCGCTTAGGTCGATCGGGGCTATCGTCGTGAGTCTTGCCCGAAGAATTGCGTTTATGGCTTGACGTGCGAACAGCCCCCATCTCTAAGAGTCCAGCCTGCTCGAGAACTTGCCGCTCGCCCTCATCATCCTCAACCTGCTCGTCAATAGCATCCTTGTCCTTACCAGCTGGAGGGCTTGATGTCAACCGTGGCGGTGTAGACGTAGCAACGAGCTTGGCTGAGGAAGCAGCGCTGGACACCGATGTTTTCCTGGGGCCAAGGTGGTCAGGACCGTGAGGAGTTATGTCTCTTGAAGGTTGACCGTTGTGAAATGACGGGTCGTTAGCACTAGTTGGGGGGGTTTGGAAGTCTTCAATCTCAGGCGAGTCTCCATCCATTTGCTTCACAAACTCGGATGCCCGAGCTAGGGATAATGGAGCTGGGGCTCGCGGACTTTGCTGCGTCTTCTGAGAGCTGGCTCTTGAGTCTTTGTGTGCTAGAGACGGCCCCTCAGTGACTGTACTGACATCGGCTGCGTCCTCCGCCACGCCGCTGCCAATTTCCTTCTCTTCCTCGAGATCCAATGCAAGAATGTCACGGTGACACTTCAATCTCCAGATTTCGGTCCTCGACCACTTCAACTGGGCAATGATTTTGGCGGCGCCTCCCCGAACCTGGTCTCGAGTCTTGTCCTGAATTGGTGCTAAGATTAAGAGGTGCCTGGCATTTCTCAACTGCGTGTCGAGGAGCTTTTGTGCAGACTGAAGCTTCTCATCCGCTTCGTCGATCTTCTTTCGTATTATTTCACGGCGAGCAATGAGTATTTCTCGAGCCATCTGCTGATCGATACCTGCTCTGTTGATGCTCACTTCTCCGCTGGGTGTTTGCACTAGCTGGGTTGCATCGGTACTGTCCAGTCTCCTGATTGCGCGCCGACTTTGACCTTCGTAATTGCCGCCGACGACTCCCCGCATTCGAACGCCCGATGTCCTGAACGCGGCAGCGTAGTTCAACTTGGCCAGCCAGTCATTTCGGTCTTCCTCACTCTGGGCGAGCAGCACTTCCTCTAACCCGCCATGCCTGACATATACAAATGCGTTCTTGTGCTTTTTGTAATTTGTGTCCCAGAGAGCGACTGCGCCGTGGGTTGACATGAGGGCGTCGGGCTTGAACTGCTCAAGAGGTGGGTTGAAGATAAGCGGGATCCCATCATGCCCCGATTTAATATGTGTTTCGTACTGGTGTATTAAATTCTTGACCCATGCCGTGTTGCGAAAGAAGTACAGCTGGGCTCCCGTTAGGACAGCACCCCATTCCTGCCACGGCGAACGCGTCTTCTTCTTCTTGGTATCTTTGCGCCATAACAGCCCGACTTTGGTAACCTTGATATCCACAATGCCCGGGTGGGCTTCTTGAGGGTTATTGGCCGTCTTCTCCGTCATAAAAGCGTCCGGGCGGGATCGAGCTGATACAATTTGCAGCACACCTGTCTTGAAGAATGTATTCTGTAATTCTTTTAAGTTCAGAGTTTTAGTGGAACCGATATAGCTATAATGTTCGTCTAGAGGGATCTCGTCCTTCAGTGGTGGCCGAAGTGTATCTAAACGACCGTCCAGAATCAGCGTATAAGGGTCAATGGGATCCTTTGACCTTCGCAGCGTCTCGGGTGCCCCATTAGGAAAAATCGATTTCTTCGACCTTAAACTGCCGGCGCGGTCGCCGTTGAGCGTTAGATCGTCCTCCACGTGGATGAACGGCGTGTAGTTGATATTGTCGTAGAAACACTCCAGTATATCGTCAAAAATCCCCTCACCGTGGGTATTCTTTAGGTAATCCGCCTTCTGCATCTTGTGCTTGTTGTTTTTGTTGAACACATCCGTGTGCAAAATCAGAAGGGAGAAGGCAATGAAATATGCTTGGTCGGGAGTAGAATAGATGCCAGGGTTGCACTCGTGGTAACGGTTCGCGAACGCTTGCAGGCACCGGTCGATCTGCTGAGTCTCCTTAGGAAGCTCGGCCTCCATCAAGAGCTTCCGAATAGCCATATCCATGGGCTCCTCGAAGAAGCTAAAGGTCCGCATATAGCTTCGCAACACGGCCGCCGAGAAGGAGTCGTTTTCCTTGGATAGGGCGCTCGCAATAACACCGCGACTAAGCACTGCCTCTAAGCGTGCTAGGTACTTGGCCGGGGTATCATCTTCTCGACGCTCGGGAAGCACAATAGGCTCCCTATTAATCTGTAACGAGTTGTTCTTTGACGTGTTAGAGCCCGGCGTTGCTGGAGTTAGGCTCCCATGTCGAAAGCTATCGGGGTTTTGTCGCATACGGCTGAGCCCCAAAAGATCACCAAAGCTTTTACGGCCGGTAGAAGACGAGGTTCGCGTGGTTCCTGGATGTTGGCGGTCGTCGACGAAGCTCTCGCCAAGGGAGCTCATTGTCGAAGATCGACCCCTGAGGCTCAGATGAAGTCTGGTTGGGGACGACTGTCCGGAGTTGCGAGAGGTAGGTCTAAATAGCGCTGTAGCCGGGGAACCGGAAGGTTTTCCTGTGTAACTCGTCAAATGGGAGGGGGAGGCCAGAGGTGTCGACCCATCGTGCCCTGTGGATGGGCGGGACGGGTCCGCCGTGACATTGGACGGACGAGAGGAAACCGAGTTGCGGGAGGCAGAGGAGGCTGCGCTAGGCAAGGCGGGCGTCTTGGATCGTTGGGGGAGGTGCCCAAGAGGGAAAAGGGGCTCGGGTTGTTTCTGCTTGCGCCGAAGGCGGAAGAAGCTGGTGGCGGACTGTTGCGTAGATACGACCTTCTCGCCTAGGCTGCCTTCCGACCTAGACGATTCCGACAAGCGATCAACAGGAGGGACTAAGGCGGCGTTCTGGTCCCCGGCGTGGGTTTGCGATGTAGGCGTCCCGGGCCTAGAAGGCTCTTCGAATGTTACGGTGTGCTTGCTCGTAGATGACGTCCGTTCATTCACGGTCGCTCTCTTTTCTTCCTTGGCGGTTGAATGCATGACTCTTGGTGGGCGCTCTTGGCCTCCTCTAGGAAGATCGCTAGACCGGCGCATTCGCAAGGGAATCTTCATACGAGTATGCTTCTTGGGGTGAGAATCTATGTCCATGGTAGGCGCAGTTGTGATGATGGCAGGAGCTGAAGTAAGGAGTCAGGTAAGCGAGAGAATACAAGTTGGACGCTTTCAAGCCAACGGGGGTTGAGGATTACAGAAGGGGAAATGTTAATGACCTACGTTGCGGCATAGGTGGCAGCTTTTCAGCTTGCTGCTGCTGCTTCAACCTGGCAGACAATTGGGAATCGGACGCATTACGAAATCTAAGCATGCTAAATCTGCGATGCCTCGGCGATTCGTCCTGGACCGGTGGAGATTCCGGGCGGTCTTCGCTTTCCCTGCCTAGGGATATAGAGGCCGAAGTAGAGGTGGCGACCATATCAACACAAGATTTACTACCCTCATCATTGCCGGCTAGGGCGCCGTCCCTCGTCTCAGCTCCGTCACTCGCTATCATGTCCGGGGTCAGCAAGGCATCTGGCTGAGCCTTGCGCGAAAGCAGCTTCGGGGCGGCAGGAGCTGGATCGACTAGAATTGTGTGCCGTCTCATATCGGTGTCGCTAGCGTTGACGCCGCGGCGGCGTAAGAAAGGCATTTCGATATAGGATGGGGCGGGCGTCTTAGAAATGAGACCGGGCTATGCGTCCGACGTGCAATGATGGTGCATGGAACAGCAGTAGAAGATGGCAGTAAACTACAATATCCGACGATCATCCCATCACGTCAAGAGTTGCAACGGCAGAGACGCATTGTCGTGGTACAGGTTTTCGAAGGACAAGATGCAAAAGAGCGAGGTGTAAGTTGCAAGTTGCAAGTTGCAAAGGTGCAAAGGTGCAAGGTATGACAACCAGAGCTAGGCGGATGGAGGTCGGGTTTTCCTCCAAAGGGGGCAGGAATTCTTATCGACGGGGTTACGATCGCCGAAGTTGTCTGACGTTTTGCACGTTGAACTGATAAAATTTAAATCAGCCACGAAAGATGAAAGACGAAGTCTGTATATGTATGCTACAGTTTTGGTCTTGGTCTTATTAGTCGACTATTTTACGGTCGATGTATTGTATTGTAGTGTATTGGATTAGATTGGAGACAAGTTAATCAATCATTGGCATCCCATCGAGATCTGGTTTGGGCTGCCGGTAGATAAATAAGATGGTTGCTATTTCTGTTAGGTCAGGTCCAATTTAGGTCAACGTTTTAGAAACCAATTCTACAATAAATTAGGACCCCTTAGGTCAACTTAGGGCCACTTGGAGCATTTCCAGGGAACTTTCCAGGCCCCCTCTTTTCAATCCCCGCCCAGAGCCCCAGCTTCGAACCCGAAACCCAAATTTAGGAATTTATAAACGATACGTTTATATATACCTACATAAAGAGATAAGTATTTTCAGATCG
>JAOWAP010006887.1:0-11964 GCA_028565235.1 Hypoxylon lenormandii
AAAGGGGGGAGGACCGGGGTGGGGCTTCAGGGCTGGTACGCGCCGGCCGTAATGAAGGTTCGGGACTTGGTGAGGAGCGGACGCATCGGAAAGGTGCTGAGCAGCGAGGTTCGCGGGGCGGGCGGCACGAGCGATAGGACTACCATTCCGGGTTTTCTGAAGTACTTCACCGACAGGAAGATCGGGGGGAACACGTTCACGATTGGATTTGGCCACCGTAAGTTTGTCCTGGCTTATGAAGGGAATCCGAAGGACCTGCTGATCGCGTATTTCAGTATTTGATTTCATCCAGTCCGCCCTCGGAGAGATCGAGGTTGTGAACTCGCATCTGCAGATTCAGCGACCGGACGTGAAGATCCGGGACTTAAAGACTGGCCAGATCGTGGAGACAGTTCGATCGGATGTTCCCGACCTGATGCTCGTAACCGGTGCACTACAAGCATCAGAATATGTCACCCCAGGCGCAACCCTTCATTTCAGATGCCGCCGGGGTCAGGCTTTTAAAGGGGAGGACCCGCTGGTGTGGACGGTGAACGGGGAAAAAGGCGAGATCCGCCTAAGAGCTTCTGGCGGAATGCTTATCTCGACAGTGGCGCACGCACAACCGATTATTATCGAAGTGCACGACTTTGATACCGATGAAGTGCACACCGAGGATTGGAGTTGGAGCGGTCTAGAGGAGCTTGACGTGTCTGCGAGAATGGTCGGAGCGCTTTACGAGGCATTTGCTGCCGGGGACTCGACGAAGTATCCCACATTCGATCACGCTGTGAAGCGCCATAACCAACTAGATGAGATGTTAGCGCACTTTTCGGCCCCGTGAGCCGCCAAGTCATTTCACAGCGGACACCGGCTTATACATAGGAGGTAGTCTTGGTAGAAATACGTATTATGCTACTACTAAACTCAAGTTCATCTAGTTTTCGTGATATCCACCTCGTTTATATCACTTTATATTTCATGGCCCGCCTGGGTTCCTTGACAAAGGAGAGTCCGAGTTCCAGATCTAGCGCTAATGCTGCTGAAAGGGGTTCAACTCCCTACCTGATACTTACCCCTTAGCATATATGCCAAAGCGGTCTATAGTTTCCTGCTGCTGGCCATCGTGCGTTCCCCTTGCCTCATTTCTGCTTTTCTGTGCTGGCCAACCAAGGTGGAAGGTGGTATCAGTTCCAAATGCTTTCTCAAGCTCCGAGTCGCTTAGCTGCTGCGCATCCCGAGGCCAAAGGCGCAACGTATTCCCGCCAGAGATCAGCGCAGCAACGTTAGCGATGCTTGTCGTGGCGCGGGGGAGCAGCTTCGTGTCAGACATCGTTTTCTTGGGTATGACGGTAAAGCAGTGAAACGCCATACCCTTTGTAGGTATTATAGCAGTATTTCGCTGTAACATATTGCAAGATCAACAGCTGTTGCACATATGCTCCTTGTCAGGACCAAAGCCCTCATCGTCTGAGTAGAGCTACGGGTCTGTTGGTCGCCCTTAGGGCCCAGATGGGAGTCACGGAATCCTCATGGCCAGAATAGGAAGCTAAGGGTCTGGATAGGGGTTACGGGCTCATTGGTACGAAGGAAGGGATGAGCTTGGGAACTAGGCTTCTTGACGTGTAGGTCCCTTTGTCCTGACCTCCTGTATATATTTATCGCTTGGTTGGCCTCGTGACACTCCTATCTTTTCGTTATATTTCCTAACGGGTACACATAGATAGCGTCGAGAATCTCGAGAAACAGGGTTCGCTATACCCCTAGCGACGTTCCGCTTCAAGCACTGATATCGAACATATCAGGAATTCTGCTTGGCCCGTCGGGCGAAAACAACTCATTGAAATGCGCCCAAAATGGGTCATTAACTTCGCCTGTATCCGCGATGCCTATGTCCTGCGAGCCTGCGTTGTCACCTGTAGGCTTCGACGTCGACACAGGCACGGGAAACCCAGCGGTGCCATTCGAGGGGTCGAACGTGGTATAAGGCATTCCAGATGAAGGCATAGACGGCTCTCCGGCCTTAGTCTTGTGGAAGCTCTGAATGAGATTGAGACAGTCCCTAATTGCCGTCACGTCGCGCAAGCCGTCGCCGTCTACCAGGCGATGGAGATACGCCTCAAAGTCGGCCAGCGAGTCAGCATTATCTGCCTTGTCTCCCGCACCATTAGTACCGCTAGTCGCGCTCTCGTAATCTACAACATCATTATATTAGTGTTGAATTTGAATATGCTGCTCAGTTCACTTACACGGCGACGGAATCTCCGTGACAGACTGGACTTTGAAGATGGTCTTATAAATCTCATTCCACTTCTGCTCGTCTGAAACCCCTCGCAATTTCTTCTGGATCTGGGCCTTCTGTGTCTCGTCAATCGTGCTGATATCCGGGGCAGGATCTTGTGTCGGACATCGTGGATCTGAACGATGATGCTGATCCAGCTCGTATATGTTTTCGAACTCGGCGAAGCATCGGCTGCACCTGTGAAGGGGTGAGTAGTGTTTGCGGTATATATGCTCCCTGTTTCTTGTTAATCGTGAGTCCGCTCACCACTTAAGCCAAATCAAGAAACACCGGGGGGTACTGACTTCAACCTGGATATACCCCAACCAGGTCCAAAGCACGCTTTCCAATATTTCTTGCTGTATCTTGCAGGGTTTTTCTTGTAAAAAGGACAGGCAAACAGTATATCCTCTTTGACCATCTCCAGGGGTTCTTCAATCATCCCTTTGGTTGTTTCCCGTGAGTTCTGATATACGGCATCCGGCAGATTACCCCTAGGCGTAGGATCTGCTGACGACTCTCCTTTCCTGCGCATTTTTCGTTGTGTACCGTGCTCAGTGTCGCTATATCCGGTTATATCATCTAAGCATCGCTTTTGGCTACTAGTACTAATAGGATCAGGGGTTGTAGACTGGATATCCGGTTGGATATTTTGCTGGGTGTCATCAAAAGCACTCCATGCCGGAATATTGCCGTAGGTAGGATTTGGCGCGTTCTGTTCATAC
Source organism: Hypoxylon lenormandii (assembly GCA_028565235.1). Taxonomy (NCBI): domain Eukaryota; kingdom Fungi; phylum Ascomycota; class Sordariomycetes; order Xylariales; family Hypoxylaceae; genus Hypoxylon; species Hypoxylon lenormandii. Next base: position 2,986 of record JAOWAP010006887.1, read on the forward strand.
CCACATGAGCCAGAGTGATTGAAGACAACAGGACCCCGATTGTAAAGATCACGCGTGTTATACCCTGTGGTCAAATTAGTCATAGGCACATGACTAGGAGCATTGTGCGTACTGTAATCGAGAGATCGTTGTGTGTCGTTAGTGTCAGTTACGGAAAAGTTATTATGGTCATCAGAGTCTGAGTTGGTTCCTCGGCTGGGGGAGAAGCTGCGAAAGTACCTGGCGCAGTGGACGTCAGTGTTATCCACATCTAGTATATCAGGGCACCCTAGCGGAATGCTGCCATAACTACGAGTTGTACTGATCGTTCCATCTTGAAAGCTCTCACTGACTGGCGATTGAACAGCACTTAAATGTTGGTTATTAGCAGCCTGCATTCTTTGGGCGGATAACTCATTACCCGGTGGTGACATAGCAATGTGGGTTTGGCTCGGCGGAGAAGCTGAAGTAATGGTAGGATTAGAATTGTACAGTTCGTCGTTGTAGACATCCGTCATCGTACGATCCAATTTAGGGATGGCATTGGAGAAGCGATGAACTGGTGGAAGACATGTGAGATATGATTATTGGTATAGCAAAATATGCTTAATGCTAGGTCTCGAATGGAAAAGGCTCACCTCTGCTTAGACTTTCGAGATCATCTTCCAGGTCAGGATGTGATGGCGTGGCTGGTGAGTCACCGCCCGCAATAGAATTTGCTACTGACACTGGATGAGATCTTATAGATGGACCATCATCAGCCGGTAAGTGAAGAGCTGTCGCGGAAATGGGCTTTGGTGGCTTATGAAGCGCTGCTGTGTATTCCGGGGTTCGTAGGCACTTCTGCTGAAGATGTCGAAGTTTATCGAGAATGATCGCACTGCTATCGCCCGCCTTCCAGTTTGTATTCAAAAGCTCATCTCGTGTCAATCTCAATAAGTCGACAAGATAGGGCTTTATTGCCTTATCATCCGTGCTGTCGATCTATGTTATTATTAGTAGAGGACCGGTGGATACATGATCGTACATCTCACCTGCACGGTGTTGGGTTCGCGAACTGTTGGCGGAGTGATCACGCCTTCGGAAGAGTCCCCGTTCTGCGTACTGGCGTCTTCGTCTTGTTCCTTTGAAGCAAAAGGGCATAAAGAGAAAGATATAGCCCCTTCCCACCCGTGAAGCATCCATACAGCATCCTCAAGAAGAACACACCCAATGAACCAAGCGCCCCCAGTACTAGTCCCCTTAACATCATCCTCTAGGGCGGGATGAATGTATGGCTTCTCATTAGGATTGTGACTTCGACCTGTTACTAACCAGCAGTATAATTTCTTAAGTCCAATGGTGCTGATCGCTGTTGAAGGTTCGCTGCTTTCGGTAGAGCTCTTTAGCCAAACAATATCGTCTGACTTGATGTTCTTATGGCTCCAGTAGTCCGATGCACCCATTGTGTCGCTCTTAATGGTGTTCTTCGTCGAATCGGTTGCATTGCTTTCATGATTCATTCCGTTCAACGTTTCAGCGATGGCAATGCTATGTTCTATAACCCATTCCGAAAGATAATCGTTTGTGGCCGGCCTAGGGTTCATTTCCTTGGAGGAACGAAAGATATGTTGATTCCAAGGAGAAAGTGAATAGAACGAGGTCCCATGCCGGAAGGCGGCGAGAGAACTAACACGCTGGCTTGGAGCGGCGGCAGCCAGTTGTCTAAGCAAGGAGACTTCATGCTGAAAGTCCTCTATACCTTTGCAATGCAAATCCTTCAGAGCAAAGTAAGGCTCTTCCTGAAGCGATCATTAGCATCTAGCCCTAAGCGTTAACATCTAAAGCATACCTGGTTCTCTTCTAAGCCGTGGTGCGAAGGGTGGATCTTGACTTTTCGTACATTGCCAAATCCACCGATTTCGACGGATGACGAGGTAGCAAGGTCATCATATATGAATGGCATGATGGTTCGGGCATCAAAGTTGTATAAGGCAACGTCACCGACAATGCTAGCGAAAAATGGGGATAGAACTACCCATTGTACCGATATGAATGCTTCAATATTCGGCATTGTCCAGCCATCGAAGCACCGTTTAAGCACGGCAGTCAATGATGGAGGGTATGGCCGGTCTGCTGCTTCACCTCGGAAGTGGACGTGATCAATCGGTAGGAAAGAATCCGTAAACCCCTCGGAGATAAATGCCGGAATGCTGTCCAACATATTGAGGAGAACCAAAATCAAGAACGTCTTCGAAAGCGACGGCTTCGTCTGGCCCTCACCAGCTGAAACATCTCCAGTGGCGATCCCAGTAGCAATTAATGTCGTATACCGGTCAAGATCAATTTCAGGAAGCGTGGGAATGCACCTCTTTAACTCCTCTTTCACCAATGGTGGCGTGAGAGACTCTATTTGATCTAACGATAAGAATGACCTTGGTTCGAAACCTATAGCTCCACACATTGTCATATGGAGGCGGTTGAAAAGGGGGACAGAAACCGGAGTGTTCTGCTTGGTGGATTGCCTTGCAAAGTTCGTAGCACCGGTTTCCGTGCATACTAGCTTGACAGCATCGTTCCATTCACCGGGCTGAGAGCCGGCTCTATCATGGAGACTTTGATCATCCATGTTGGTCGTCGCATATGTAGTATTGCTAGAAGGTGCGACGTGTGGTTAAGAGTAAAGAAACCTAAGGAACCCAGGCAAATAAAATTATAACAATCTCTACATAATAAATACATACATAGGTAGACTAAACCGCAGCCTTATTTACGCTCATACGGTGGAAATTCGCAAGGCTGGCAATTCAATTATGCGTTGATGCGCACCTGCGCAATCCGCGTGCGGGTCAAAGCTACAATGAGATAGTCCCGTCACATTTCTTCTGCTTATAATGTAATGCGTTGGGCAAGCGGGCCTGACGATGGCTGTGCTAGACACGCAAAGCATTCGTTTTCAGCTCAAGCCCGCAGGTGCGGTTACACCGGCACCTTCTAGAACCGTGATCCTACAAGATCGTCGTTAGCAAATAGCATACGACCAAAAAGTAAACCGGGCAAAAAGGGGAAAGTGGAGTCAAGATAACTCGGTAAGATTCGAATATACGACGTGTTAGATTCTTCGTAGATGTACAAATCTCATAAAGATACATGGCCGACGGGGAGTAGGTACAGCTCTAGAAGATCCGTCTTATCCCTAAGAGGAGCGGATTCAGCTTAGACAACTAACTCAACTCCCTTATGACTTCTCCTTCTCCTTGCCCAACCGGACGCCTACGCTGCGTAAAAGCAAAATTGAACCAAAAAAGGGGGTATATCAAAATATGTACTTTGTCAGAAGATTTCGGGACATGCTCTCCAAAAATGGCACAACCAGATAGTCGTGTAGGGAGCGCATGCCACCTGAGCAGAGCTCCGGACGCTAATGTAATACACCCTTTTTCCCTCGAACGAAATCTTTCGGTATCGCTTCCAGGGCGTTTTGCCACCGTACGTGAGCAGCGTCCGCCAGGGCGGTGTCGCCCGCTTCCCTATACCAATGCTCCAGCCGTTCTAGTTCGCCCAGCATGTATCCCATATCGGGGTCCCATTGGCCCTCCATTACCGAGACTATCGTTTCGAGGTAATGTACCGACAGCTGATGGTTCGACGCTTTCGCGATCGGATCGTCGGTTACCAAGAACTGGTTCCTGTGGTAATGGGATAGTGAGGTCAGCGCGATATAGACAAAGAAGTCCGTATTGTACGCGATGCCCTTGGTGTTTTCGAGCACCGTATTGGCGAGTTCGAAAACGCGCTCGCCTTGCCACATGGTCTGGTTTCCGAGAATCAACAGCTCTGTTGCTTGGAAAACGGTCAGCTCCTCTACCGCCGTTGGCATGGGGCCTTGAATGAGCTTCGCGAAGTCGCAACGGCTCTGCAAGCGACGGTACGGCTGTGTTTTGTACTGGTAGGCTCGCGGGATGAACAACAGCGGATACAGCCTTGCTAACGTGTCTGCAGGGAGGCCCGAGTGTTGCTCGTCAATGACGAGTAGTTTTTCGGTGCATTCAAATACGAAATCCCAGTATTCCTCGTAGTCGTGAGTACTCAGGAATTTCCAGATGCCTTGGACGAGTCGAGCTAAAGGCCCCTCGACTCGGATGGTGGCGGAATATGCTGCGAGATACCTCCAAATCTCTTTAACGATTCCCTTGTTGGCAGCGTCAAGGACGGTGATGAGTAAATGTATGAGTCCATAAATCGACGGCTTTTGGAACATCAAGTGAAGAGACTGAAAGCCCTGTTCACACATTGCGCCTCCTCTTTCGAACTGGCCGACGGAGAATAGCCAGTCGGCATTAGTAATATCTGTGATGGCGCATCGTAATTCGTCACCGCGATAATGGGCGGCGCAAGCGACCAAGGGGGTATCGGGCGGACAGTACCAATTCCACGCCAAATCCCTCGCGCATTGTAAGACGAGTTCCTGTATCGACAGACTGCCTGGAGCCTGCAACGCCTTGGGACTCTCGGGAGGTGGCGTGAGACATCGCAGGTTCTCGGGTAGGTTCTCGGCCAAACCAGGCTCTACTAGATCGTATTGCGAGATACCCTTTCGTTTGAGGTAAGCATCGATAGCGACCTCCTTTCCGTTGCGATGAAAAGCGGTGCGCTTGCCGACGGCGTTTCGTTGACGTTGAACCTGAAGCATCGCGATGACGTCCTTTTTGCTATTGTTCTTGCTGAACCCCCACTTGTCAAAGCGCGATTTGTACATGCGCACACTGCCGGTGTCATTAGCGAGCTGGATCTATAAAAATTGACGATCTGAATAGCTTACGTCGCTCTAAAGCCCTTCTGTCGCATGATGGCCATGACCTCCTTCAGAGGCCTATTCTCCTCCAGATATAGTCGCCGAATCTCGGCTTTGTGAGTTTCCCATACTTGCGCCGAGTGCTGCTGCGAAGGATGCGCCTCTCCAGTTTGCGACGAGAAGACAGTCTGCATGTGTATCGCCGTCGGCTTGACAGGGTCACTATCGTGCTTTGAGACGCTGCTCGTATCACTGGGACTAGAGTCGCTGGCAGGAGGGGAGAGCTCAGGTGAGAAGGTCTGCGTGACCGGAGTCGAGACGGAGGCCCGGTAGGGGAGCAACATTTTCGCATTAGGGTCAGGTATGTAATTATTGACGGAGAAGGTGAAGTCGCTATGCATCTTGTCTCTGAATTTTAGATATCAAAACAACAAGAGGCTCAATGCGGAGCTAAGGTGTCGAGTGCGGGCGGGTTGTCGATCTGGTTAGTAGCTCGCGCAGCAAGGATGTCCTTCGTTTGGGAGAATTGATAGATGAGGGTGTTCCCGAGGGCTAGCGGGAAGAGAAATGGAGATGAAGCTAAGGTGAGATTATGCGAAGCTACTGTAGACAAAGATGGCGATAAAACAACGAGGTGATGCGGACAGTACACAAGCAGGTTAAGATGAATACGTGGTGCTAGGGATGGGACGAACGAGGACAATGACAGTAAGTGTGGACGGTGAAAGGGATGGATAGCGCCATCAACAGTAACGAAGGAGGTAGAAACCCTCAAAGAGCGAGTAACGTACCCAAGGGGGGGGAGGACCTAAAGGAGGGGGTAATATTGTATAGGGGCGACTCTAGTATTATTTAATGTGTACTAGGTAGGTAGGAGGTATGTATGTACATACCTCCTAAGGCTAGGGGCTAGGTACCAGGTAGGTATAGTAGGAGGTTATATGTAGAAACAGCAGTTTGGGAACTCCAGCGATTCGGACAGATTGGATGCGAACCGATGCCTTGCATTGACGTAGGTAACGTATACTGTAGTAATTTATCGTCTTGGATTCCCATGGATTCCCACGGATTCCCATGTGGAGTGTAAGAGGAGAGCAACTGATGGCTTAATACAGTATGAGTCGGTGGGGTGAGGTTGCTTCGCACGTCTTTTTTCGTCTTAATTCGACCGTAGCGTACAGTTAGTGACAGGATGAGTTTTTCTTAGGTTTCTTAGCCTTTGAACCGCTGCCGGCAATAGATTGGCATGGGCATAGCAAGGCCGAGGAGAGAAAAAAGTGGATTGGTAAGAGTGGATGATATCGGCGTTGAGCATTGGGGCAAAGCCTAGCCAAATCGCCTAAACCGCCTCACCAGGGCTGGCTTTAATACAAGGAGATAGGAGATGTTGTACAGACGAGGGGGGACGAGGGGACAAGGGGAGAAAGCCGCTGGTAAGGGAAAAAGGAGAGATTGGAGGGGGAAGATGGCGAGATGGGCAGATGGGATGATGACGGCGACAGGGACGGGGACAAGTCCTAGTCCCCATACCTATCCCATACCAATTCCATATCCCATATCCTATGATCTCCACTGTCGTGATATTGAAACACTCTTTTCTGCCTTGCGCCTTACCGTGCGTGCCCCTTGCTTCACGCAGCCTGCAAACTGATGAATGATCAATCGGCATTGGCGTTTGGTTTAAGTCCTCTCGGCTCCCTGCGAAGTTTTCTCCTAGTCCTCTCTCAGTTCTCCTGTCGGACTCTTCTCCACCCTTTCATGGCCGGCGGACAAAATCTGACAAATCATTTTTACTAGGTAGAATCACTCATATCTCTACTTTCTCTACCCGCCCTACCAAGGGATAGCATTAGCTCTCAAGCCACACCCGCCCGCTTGCCCGCTTGCGAGGAGCTTAATAAATAGATTGCCGCGCCCGTATTTAGACCAATTGTTATTTGCCGACCTCCCCCAGCATAAAAAAGCAGCAGAGACGCACGAGCAAGCAGCAAATATTGCAGAGGGCTGCCGCCGCTACGAGCATCGGAATGTCTTAGCTGCATCAGCGCGCCCAGCACACCGGGCTTCCATGTCGGTCTGTCAGCTTCCCCCCTCCCCTAATATAATACGGATGTAGTGGATTATTTTCGAGTTCTCATTCGACGGAGGGTCCCAGGAGGTGTGAAGCACTACAGAAATGTGATATGTGGGCCACGTGGTCTATCATTACGAAAACCAGGTACGAGCACAGATGCAACTTTTGCTGCAATTTTTAGCATCACATTGGATCTGCCCCCCTTTCGGCCCCGTCCTGCCCGTCCACTGTATGAACGCGGCTGTACGTACGGAGAGATCGTAAGGTAGCAGGGTGGTATGCACGTGGAGCCTCGAGTTTCTGCGAGTCCGCTTAGATAATTGCTTGTGACGATCATCTTCTCAAGTCTCCTTCTGGTTCGATGCGGCATGGATGCTGAGATGCTACCATCTTCTGAGAATTGCCGAGACGTCGAAGAAACCGGGGGCGCTTGTTAGCTTCCACATAATTTCGCACTCGTACACTAGTACCAAATGGCTGGAGATCAATCATCAAATTGTATACAGCAGGGACATATTAAGTCTCCCTGATCCAATAGCATTCTTCGTTCTTATGTGCTACCGCTGTTCGTTTCCCCCTTTTCGGGTTTCTTGTTGTCTCTTTTCGTCAGAATCTCGTCCACGATACCCATGTCCTTGGCCTCTTGGGCCGTCAAGTACTTGTCGCGCTCCATCATGTCCTCTACATCTTTCAGGTTATATTTCTCGTGGTCAAATGCGGCGTTCAAGTGCTTTCGGTAGATCTCGTTGACCTGCTCGCGAGTCCTCTGTATCTGGTTCGCATAAATCAGGATGTCGCTTGCAGGACCCTGCGTACCACCCAGGGGCTGATGAATCATGATGCTGCTATGCGGCAAGGCAAATCGTTTCCCCTTTTCACCCCCCGTAAGCAGCAGCGATCCCATGGATGCCGCCTGGCCTAAACACACCGTGGATACCGGCGAACGGATATAACTCATCGTATCGTAGATAGACAGCCCGGCCGTAACGGAGCCTCCGGGGGAGTCGATGTACATTGTGATAGCTTTTTCTGGGTTGTCGGACTCCAGCCAGAGCAATTGCGCAACGATCGAGGCCGACACCGTATCGTCTATGGGCCCGTTGAGACATATTATTCGTTCCTGGTCGCGATTTAGGTTAGTAGAGGACAATGGGGGACTGTAAGGAAATGGTAAGGTTCCAACATACTTGTAATAGCTTAGAAAAGATATCATCTGTGCAATTGAATTAGCAAAGGTTGCGCGCCATCCCAAAGCCTCTACAAGTCCGAGGGCTACGAACATGTTCTCCAACCGCCAGACTATTCCGTCAGCTATCGGGTCTCGTGCGAGAACATTGGCCTCTTACAGTTACTTCTGTGATGTACGGTAAGGGAACAGCTGCTCGAGGCTGTTGCATGTGGCCATTCGGCATCGGGAATTGGGAGAAGCGGCGGGCGCTATGTGTTGCTGTGGTTGGCAGCTTTCGCGATGCCACTCGCCATAATGGCCGTTGGCAGTTCATGATGCGGGACGATATGCTAACACGGATTGGCCGGCGAGAGAGCCAAATAAGGCAGCGAAAGAGGATATAGTCAAGTGATTCGCCAGTTGCGATTGGAATATATGAACTCAGTTCGAATTGGTTTGCGTTCAATGTTCGTCAAGCCTTCCAACCAGTGTTCAATATCCGAACTTGCAGTCCCTGTACGGTTTAGCGATCTCGCCGCTAAAAGTGCCGTTGGAGAAGGGAGCTATGACCCTCGATTACTCCATAGCTCCGGTACGTACTTATCGACACGCCGACATGCCGCCGCTAAATCTTGCCTGGATTTCAGCTCAACGGCGCCAAATCTCCTTTTTACCGTTATCACTCGACTCGTTAACTATCTTGATGTGGTTATGAACCTATGTAAAGCGCTGCGGCCGAGCAGTGCGAGGCCTAGCCGACATAGAATAATCTCGCCAGCGTGCTTCAACCGCCGATGCTTCGCCGATCGGCATAGCAGCCCCTCCAGGCCGCACACAGTACAAGGCAAGCCGAACTCTGACGGACAGCTGTCGAGCGATCGAGACGATGCCTTCAAGATCAACCCGGAAAACAAGACGGTAGAGACCGCCGTCGGCGAGCTGCCGCTGTCGCCCGTCATGGACCCTACCTTCTGGGAGGCCACG
>JAOWAP010006898.1:0-11964 GCA_028565235.1 Hypoxylon lenormandii
TCTCTCAAGATCACTTATAAATTTAGATAATCTTTGCTAGTGATTGGGAATATAGGTAGTGATATCTTGAGTATACGTGTAACCCCTATCTGGGCCAACAGGCCAACACCTTGACACATGATTGGAGGGATTGGAGAGACAAGCGAGTAGGTAAGCATTATGAGAGGTTATATTCCTCCGATAACTCACTTCAGTGTCAAACTCACGCTTGAGTATCAGTGCAAGGAAAATAGCTGAGTAAAAGACATGCTCCTCGTGGGTAATGGATGCACAGTTGAACTTAACTTCTTCTATATCAATATATGCCGCCGTAATTCCATTCTCCAGCTAGCAGGCTTCCAAACAAGGGGCCCAAGAGAAAGGAGGGAGTCATGAAATTTACCCAATTTCTGTTGACCACGACAGTTTCCCAAAAGCTGTAATAATAATAATGAAGACATCAGCGATACTGGCGGGGAGTAGCTAACGGTCGAGTCAGTACCGAGGTAGACATAAGCTCGGTATGAGATAGGAAATACTACCACTGTATTTGGAAGACAACCAACATTGATCATTATCATCCATGCGTCCATTCTAGTTCAAAATCCATATAGCCAATGTACATTGTTCCTATTCATAATGTAGTTTCCAGCTTGCCGAGGCAACGGGAAGATCTCTCATATTTAAAGCCCGTTAGCATCTTGAAACGAAGGGCCGAGGAAAAGGGGTATGTCTCCTGACTCGGATTTGGTTACTGAACGTAGTGCTCTAAAATGACTGGCGATAACAACGCGAAACTAATACTAGAGAGTAATATCAATATCACTTCGTTATTCAACTTTTACTAAATCACCATGAGCTTTCTCTTATTACCTACCTAGGTAGGTACCTAGGTAGCCAACTAGATACAGAGATCTACTCATGAACAACCGCAAAAGTGTATGAAAAGGAGAAAAATCCCGCCACAATGGGCAACATCGACGTCGCTTGGGGGGTATAAGAACTTAGACATGCCAGATTCTCACGGGATCAACGAAGGCACTCGCTGATAAATGCTCATTGGTATGTATCTGTTCATTTTTGTCTGTCAACATACATCACCAAAACCGGCATCTTATGCCGAATCTCTAGTATACACCAACGCACCAAATTTGGTTTCATCAACGACGGTTATCTTTCCGTCTCAGCCTCCTTCCACTCACTTGCTAACTTTGACAATTACTATCTTCCACGATAAAACGCCTATAACGTGCTTCTTTGCCCTGTAGGTCAGAAATTAACGAATGCTGGTATCAAATGTGCGCCCATATGCAATCCTGACCGCTCGCTCGCTTGTCGCGACCAATACAAATGCCCAAAAAACCTTTGCTTTTCGTCCCCCCAAAAAATCCAGTTCTAAATTACGAATGGAGCACGCCGCTTGATGTGCTAGAGCCCCAAAAACCTTAACCAATAGCCATATCCTGAAGATTGTACACGATCCGATGTTGATCTCGATACTTTCGCGGTGCAACAGTTGGGTGGGTTATTAAAGCGCCTGGTCCGATACCAGGAGACGCTTTAAGCGATCTGTCTTTATGCGCTGGGAGATGACGGGAGGGACTCGAGTTGCTGCTTCTTACGAGCTTTCTCGGCCTCCTCTCTCACTCTCCAGCTCACCATAGGAACCCACTTCTCACCTGGCTGTTGCACCTCTCCATGTTACGTGGGGAAGTGCATCGTTTGGCCCGCAGGGATCTTGATATTCTCCCAGTTCTTGTCTTCCTCGCGCTCGTCTATGACTCCCGTTAGTATCCCGCGTAATGGCTTAGCCTATGTTTGCAACGTACCCTGGTTTATGATGACCTGCATCTCCCTGACACCACAGAACATCCCGTTTCGCCCCTCTCGCCGTACCATTTGCCAGTGGCCGGTGTTGCCTTCGCCAACCCAGATCTCTTCCGTGAAGATATCCCCTTCTTGAACTGTTCGATGTGGGTTGCGCGACGGCAGAGACCGGAAATATGACACAACGGTATGCGGAATAGTAAACAACCGCTCCCATCTTCGCGCCCAGGGCAGCCAAGCCAAGATGCTCTCCGTGTACGCCACTCGGACGTAGGGATTCATGAATGTTCCCAAGTCTTTCCCTTCGACCTTCCGTGCTACCTGAGCCACGTCGGCGTGGAATAGACAGCACTCGCACGCGTCGAAAAAGACTTCCGGCTCGTAGCGGAATCGGACCGGGGCTGTCACGTTATGCGGGTTCACGGGATCGATGACGTGGTTGCTGATGTCCTGGAAGTGAGAATTCGGCAGGGATTCATTCAGGTTCTGCACATATTTGGCTTGCATCGCTACCATGCCGCTCCAGCACGCCTGTACCGGAACGGCGTCTTTCTGGCTAAGCATAGCAGCCCTGGATATACCTTCCCCAGCATTGGAAAATATTGGGAAAAAGGGCAATCCTGTAGAGTAACCTTCGGCATCTCTGGTAACGTAGAGGTCGTAAAAGTGTAACGGCTTCCAATAGTCCACGGCACAGGCGGACAAATACTGCGCTTGCCCATCTTCGTCTATATTGGTGCTGAAGAGGAGATGTGCTGCCTCCATAGGGTGGAAAGCAACATCATTCAGAAACAGTATCTTGTCGTACTGCTTTGTTCCAGCACTTGGATCAAAGCGGTCAAGTGGTCGCAGGGCGCGGTTCCGCATCTCGGACAAGTAGGCTAGGCGCTTCACTCGCGAGGTCTCATCAGGCAACGTAACAGTAGGGAAATCTTCCAAGGACACGTGAGGTTCGTTGACAACGGAATGTCGACACCTAAGCTGGCGCCTGAGGCTTTCGAGAGCCGTGGCTCCCTCGGGTCCGCTATCATTCTCGTATATACTTAGAAAGACATTGTCGTCGCCAAGCAGGTGGATGAGCTCCAGTAGACTGTCTCCCCAAAAGCCATTTGCCAGATGACCATCCTTGTCATACAGAGAGACGCTGATGAAGACCTGTTCATTGCGCAGGTTTGCACATCCGGGCAGCCGAAGGGGTCCTTGGCACTTGGACTCCAGATCAAGATAGTGTTGAGGGGGTCGCGTGTAGGACGGGGCGAAGATAGGAGTTCCTATCAAGATTACACACACTAGGACAGCGGCATATTTGAGGAAGATGATCGCGAATGCCAACGGATGCCTGCGAAGCTTTCGCCGCAGAGTCTTCGGTCGAGATAGAAACCAGGAGAATAGTCGCCCATCCCGCCTCTGGTCGGAGCAAGCCGATTCTTCCGCCGGTGGAGCCTCTAAATCTTTTAGGGCATGGTCCCCGAGAAGGGCGGCAGAGCTAGACGGCGAGAGTTGAGCCTCATCGTCGTGTAAGAGGCCTACTTTCTCCGGTGTGGTCGAGCTAGGCATTGAATGCGGTAGAGCATCAATGTAAGCGGACAAACGTGGCACACAAGTATGCGTTTGCCCGGTAACGTGCACGTGGCACAGCTAGGGCTCGTTCTTTATGCTACACCAGCCAGCGAGTCGGGACTGACGCTTATTGTGGTGAGATGGAACAAAGTATTAGGCGACAACAAGCGCCGGGGCACCTATGTGACTGTGTCGCCGGGAGATTTATCAAATGCGGAAAATCATATTACTCCCTAAATTCACTAGCGGTCGGTACCCAGTCACCTACCCTGCCAATGAAGCGGATGAAGTCTCGAGCTAATCATATATGAAAAGCCGAGCTTGGTGACTATAAATACGAACAAGATATAGTGAAATAGATAGATCTAGCGGCAAAGTGTGCAGCCAGATACAGGTTTGGCGGGAAACAGACGCGGTCGGATAAAGCTCGAGGGATTCCGTAGGGACGCGTAATTGTTAGAACGGGTCTAGCAACTGTGCGCGTTACCTGGGTAGAAAGGGATGAGACGAACAAAAGGGACACGTAAAATTAGGTAGATGATGGGCACGTAAGAATCAAGAAAGAAAGCGAAGAGTTATTTAATACGATAAATGCTCATAATGGCTCAAATCTGGACGGTGATTTGTGCGACAGTATTATCTGCTGACGTTGAAAGTTGAACGAGGAAATTTGTTTCTTCAGCTTTTAAGGAGTCAGGGAGTTAGGGAGTAGAAAAGTGGCAGGGTGGGAACAAGGAGGAAGATTCTCATGCGGGATACCAACACTTTGGGATTCGGGTAACCTAAAAAAAGGGCTGTGGCGAAGCACCTACAGTGCCGTTTCAGTCATAGTTCTTAGTCAAGCCCAGTGTTGGCATTTACCTATTGTAATTTCACCCATTTCACCTAATTTCTTCCGTAAAGGGGGTGGGCAAGCAGACAAGCAGACACTTCTTTCGTACGGCCTGTCCACCTATAATACATCTTTACCAGGTAAAAGATAGACATGTAAAAACTGTAGATGAGAAGCTCTTGCAGCTCGCCTACGACCATTAAATTGAGGTGCCTAAACTGTTCCCAGGCCCCATTGGCTGCCATGTGGCATTAATTAAGGGGCTTGATTGTTGGTGCCGGCACTCAGGATTCGGTCTGCAGGTCACCCCTAACTGCTTTCATACCTAATGTACCATTACCAGGTAGTATTCCGCATTCGCGTCCTTTTTCACTCCATACCGTAATAGGAGACAATTCTACAATTTTACATCATCCTCTTAAGTGCCATTTCAGCGACATAGGTTGATCCGGGCGTATAGGTACCTAGTTATCCACCTAAATACCGCAGGAACTTTGGTTCATCTACATATGTCGCCGAAATGGCACTTAAGAGGATAGCATGGCAACATGGACGCATTTACACATCGCCCTCAAGAAGACAGTCTTGGCAAACCTGTTCATTCAATGAACTATTACCAAGATAGTCCGACCACGCAGTTTGGCCTTATACAGCCACAACAAACTATCAGCCAAGGCCACAGATACTCCCATTGGTCTGCTTGAAAAGGTCCTGTTGGTCGTTTGCCCATGCGGATTGCACGCTTGTGATGCACACTTGCATCACTGTACGGCACGGAAAGAGAATATCAATTCTTGGCGAATTGACGAGTCTGCATCATGTGCAGGATTCGTAGCGAGACCCAGTGACCGGCCGTTTAAGGCTGTAGCCTGCCGCCTGTCTGCCTGTCTATTACTCTCTTACATACTGCATACACAGTAACTTGTCGCATGAACCAAAGAGTGGAGTGTGGGGTTGAGGTTTAGCATCCGACACTGTCCCTAAAAGAGAATAGAGTACTGTACGATGGCTGACATGATGCGACCTAACCGTAGCTGGATTAGTCTGGCACTGGAATATGTACATACTAGTACGTACGTACATGTTTCAACAGGGAATCTTCATGAGCTTGCAAGTTTCATTTATTCTCCCTTCATATATTGCATGTTATACTATTTCAAACTGATGTGTAGCATACTCAATTCTTCTAACGAATTGCACTGCAAACTGAGATTTTTGAATACGCGTTCGAAGGATTCCTTCTGACGATTCCTATAGTACAGTCAGTCTTTTACATTCTCCAACACAGCCACCCTCGAGCCTGAAAAAAAAAATGAAAAAAAACCTGCCTTTGCGATGAGTTCTACTCCTTGAATTATCGAATCACATTCGCCCTAAATTCCGACTGTAGTACAAGAGGGCGGCTATGTCTAGCTCAAAGGAATCTCGTCCTTATTGTGTCTAAATAGGCCAAAGATCTTCGCGCCGCATATAAATGGCGGTCAGCACCCAAGCAGGCAACAGTACCAAAGAATTAATGAGCTGATTTTCCAAGTCCAATATGCCACTTTGGCAGATGATATGAGAGCCTCGCTGATTGATGTGTAGAATCAAAGCGTCATATTTCGGTTCTCCCCCACGGGGTGGTACAATGTAACCCTCCACAGCGCGTACTAACGTTGACTTTGCAAACTCCGAATCTTTCGCGAAATTTTCGCGAAGCAAGACACTGCCCATCATGTGTTTTTCGCCAACGCGTTAGAGAGGATTCTCTGAAACTCGCATGAGATATCGAGGAAGCTCGCCGATTTCTTTCGCAGCTAGCTATTATGTGTCCAACAGCAACATCAAATGATGGTTTGAAAACATGTCGATTTCATCGTTATTGACGTCTCACTCGTTCAAAGAAATCCTGGTTCCCGTAGACAAGACTATTACAACCACCACTCATAGTCTAACCGCTGGTCATGGGGAATTACGTAAGTATCATACGAATCCGTGTAACCTTTCGATTCAGTGCGAGAAGTATGCCCTCTTATCACATAGCCTTACCTTGCGCTGGTTACGACCGGCAGATCAATACCAAGAGCACAAGTGCTCGTTTGTTAATTCTCAAACTAATTTTTTCTGAGTCTCTCTTCTGAAGTAAATGACCTTCGACAAGTCGCGTCTCAGATGATGTGGTCACTGAACCCTGAGCAAGCTGCCAAATACTGATCACAATTGGACAGACACTCAATATCTGGCTCTTCGACTAGGTAGTTATCGTACTCCTATGTTGACTACATTCTCTATTCAGCTTAATGGTCTCAGCCTAGGACCCCATTACAGAGTTTAATTGATTAATAAAAAGTTGGCATTGTCTCGTACTATCTAGAAGGCCAATCCCATCAGATATATGCAAGACACTTCGTGCTTACGCCAGGAGCGCATTCTGAATCATCATTGGCATGAAAGAGCTGAATATACGTAGAAGAAAGCTGAAGGGTAATGGTGAATTCTCTTTGGTGGGTTGCGATCAAAACGGAGACCTTTCTCCTTTTGCCGAATCTAGTGAGATGATGCGATAGACACTCACCGAAAAAAATAACTGAAGAGCAGCACTCTATAAAACCCGGTGTGCTTCTGCAGGCCGCACTTTACATCCCCTTTCGTACATAGAGAAGACATCGAACGATGTATTTGGAAACATGGTGGGCGTCACCAGGTCAAAACGGTGCCAGCGCTGCAAGCGCATCAAGGTCAAGGTAAGAAATGTCTGCTCGAAAGTAGCTAGAGACTACGGAATACAGTATCAAATGTTCACCTAACCAACCAAACTGCGCTCTAGTGTGACGAGAAATGGCCAACGTGCACTCCCTGCGTGCGCGCAAAGGTTCAATGTTCCGGCCCTCCGACTGTGACTACCAAGTTCATCAATAACAGCCGTCAGGCTAACGTTGGGACTGCGAACGGGGATGAGGTCGCAATCAGATCGTCGATCGCCGACAGGCCGGCCGGAAGTCTAGAGAAAATCCGCGGCCAAGATTTGCCGGGGGGAGCTTCGGTTAATCACTTCCGCCTCCACTCGCATGGGCCAAAGAAGAACCTCACTACAGTAGCAGATCGGGTAGCTGCTCGCCTAGTCGGATTCCTGGGCAACGACAATGCCCCATGGGATTTTCTAGTTTACACTGGATATATCAGACACCTCCCGGTCCGTCTAAGCCGAAGTGCCGCGCTGCGGGATTGCGTCGCCCTGATGACTTCCACGTGGGCCAATTACAAGCGAAACCTGCCGGTAGAGCAGGTGATGGACTCTGGCCTATATGGGAAGACATTGCGAAGCCTGCAGCGTGCTATCAATGATCCTCGCGAGCGGCTCAGCTGCGAGACGCTGGCCGCCGTGACCATTTTGGAGCGGCTCGAGGTCTTTTTCGATCCCCGCCGACCCCAGCACAAAGCACGGCACACCATCGGAATTCAAAACTTAATGGTGAATCGGGGGCCCCCGGAGCTTGAAGACCATCTGGACGTCCACCTCGCGTTGGAGAACCATGCGACTCTCGTAGGTTAGATCTCCCTTCTTCCCCGCGGCCCCCCGCTGACCAACTATTAAGATATTCCACTGGATCCAGGAAGGGGGCAACAATTTCTTCTTCACCTCTTCGGCGTGGAAGCAAGCAGTGCAGCGGATGGAATCGATGCTAGTAGGCTCCGTCTCGAAGGAGCGAATGGATAACTATGCCATAGGCTATTGGTACGGGTACTGGCCGGGCCTGGTTCACGAATTCCGCAGCATTTCAATCGATCCCGATACGAACTCGCAACAAGAAAAAGCAGCAGCTCTCCGAGATCAGGTTATAGAGCTGGAGGTCAAAATAAGAGCAACTGGCGAACCTATTATGGAGCGATATCTCCGCACCGGACTGATCGTGGAACAACCGGATCCCGACACCTCGGTTGGCAAGAAGTACCATTTCGAGAGCCTGGACTCCATGTCGTTCCTCTTGTCTTATGTCATGATACGCATCGTCATAAACCGGATACTATACCATTCAAAAGTTATCTTAGGGGAGAAAGACACGCTGTTAGAAGTAGAGCACCACGAAATGTGCATCCAAAACTGGATGGTTCTCCCGTTTATTCGTGAACTGGGTTGGATAGCTTCTATGTTATATATCGCGCCGCTGTGCCTGTCATACGAAGGGGCAGATGATGTCGAGAAAGAGTATCTACTCGATTTTTTAATTCGTGTGGTCGAGTACAAGCGGAGAAATGTTGAAAACAGAGAGGCTATAGGGGTTCACATGCTCAACATGGCAAGGGCAATGACAGGCAGGAGCTTGTTCGATACCACTGTAACTTCGCAGGATGAAGATGAATTGATAGAAGCGACGGAAGAATGAGTGACGGCTGGCTCTTGGTATGAATAAATGGGCTTAACCTGCTCCCGTAATTGTCAAATTAGCGGTGAGGGGGGAATACAGCATTTTGAGTTGCTATGGTCGGGCAATTAATAGGGGCTGGGCAATTCTTGGAAGTGAAGCACGGTTTCTAAACTACCTACATGAAAGCGAAGATGACAGGCAAGATAATAGATTGTTTCCGGATTTTAGCCAACCAAACGCAACCTCCGTTTCCAGTAGCATCATAAAAGTTCCAAATGAGTGCTTTCCTACAGAGCATAAAAGACAACAGGGACGGCAGCCAAGGCAGCAACCATTCCGAGCGTGGCCTCGCGGGCACCGGCAGCGGCATTGTCGGTAGCAGCAGCAGCGGCCCCGGAAGACGTGGCGGTAGAAGAGCCTGAAGCCGAGTCAGAGGAGGTTGCAGAACCGGGTGATGAGACGCTAGTAGATGAGGACGCTGTACCTAGTGCGTCGTTGACCTTCTGATCGTAGTCAGGGTCGTCAATGGAGACCTTGGCCTTGCAGTTGCCATCAACCTGCCTGTTGGGATCGGTGACGTAGCAGTATGTTGCATCGATCTCGACAATAGAATACCCGGGGCAGCATTTGTCGTTCGAGATGAGGGACTGGTTGTTCGGACATGGGCTCTAGATTATTAGTATAGGTGAGTGTCAGAACGAAGATACGTTTTCAATCGTGAGATTCTGTCATCACAACTCACGTTGATGCCGGCGGCATGGGCAGCTGTCATGCCTAACGCAGCGAAGAGAATTTTCTCAATGACAACCATTGCGACGAAGATGCTGGATCAAGTGGTAGGAATCTGAGAAACAGAATTGAGATGCAAGAGGATCACTGCTTCACAAATGTTGTAGAAGGTAGAAGATAGCCTGAATGTTGTATGAGTCTGATCTTCTTAAGCTCTAAAAGCGAGGAATAGACGCCTATTATATACTGAAGCTACACTCATATATGAATCTGATTTGGATTGTTTGCTCGTTACCTATGTACAGGCATTGCTGACGAGGCCACAATTTCACTTACGCTCTCAGCTTCAAGGACCATTTAGGTGTAATGCGGCGGCGGTGGGTTGCTGCACGAGTTACACAACGTTCTGTAGTCTAAGAGCATATACTAACCCAGCTCGCTGTACAAGACTAATTATACAGGAATGATAGAGGCTGGCCTATGCACCGCCTTTGATTCCCTAAAACAGATGGAAACTCGGCATTGATGTGGATAGTTAGCACCCTGCGGGTAGCGGTGCAGGCTGAACGATGACTACTTAGGATGTGGATACCGATATTGCAAGAATAACTCCTGGGTGCCTGGTGAAACTTAATATAAGCTGTAAGGTAACTGTATTGAACTAATTTGCACTTGTTTGGAATGTTGAACATTGAATCGGGAAAGATGTTGCGACTCTAATCGGTAAACCGATCTAGCATGACCTGGGTAATCCTGTTAGAACCAAGGGACTTGCTTTTACGAATTCACATAGTCCACGGTAATACATCGTTTTCAAACCATCACAGTAGTGCTTTAATATATAGGTATATATTTGATTCTTTAATTATAACATGATTAGAGTGTCCTGAGAATTGTCCAAGTCGTTAAATTGGGGCTACTCTATTAGACATTATAAACTACCAGCCAAAATAGCTGCCAAGATTTCTTTAATGAAACTGCTAGATGTTAACAAGTAGAATTCGCGAGAGCCCGATTTGTTCGACGAGAGGTAGCTTTTAGATTAATTGAGATCTATGGCTATTCTAGCCCTTCAGCCCCTGACCCCTTACACGCGGGATTAGTAATAGTGGACCGGATAAGGGGTTGGTTTTAGAGGATGAAGGACCTCAGGGCCCATGACCAGTAGCCGTTTGATGCTCGGTTCATAGCTCTTCGAGCAACAACTTTGTTGTTTCCATGCCTTTTGGTTTGCGTCGTGATAACGTGGCGGGATCGGATATATCTTTGGAGAGCTAACTCCAAAAACAATAATTTGCTCTACGACGTGCTAACAAGGACTCATACCAGGCTCTGCCGTGGAGGGTGGAATATCTCGGATGAACTGATGGCGACGTAACAGCTAACGAGGGGTTAGGCAAATTTACTATGAGAGTTCTTAGGTTATTTTAGGTATTATACTAAATTATGGAGAATGAATACCGAGGTAGATATGTTAATGCCTTCTGATATTGTGATGTGGATGGCTCATAATACTATGTTAGAACGTTGGAGCCATACAAATTATGGCTGTGCGGTGACTGGCAAAATGAAGGCATCAATGACTAGTTGCTTGTAGGCTTCTCGTGGTTGAGATAGAAGACATGTGATAAAGTTAGGCGACTACCACTTCGGTCATCCAGCGACTTCATTAAGAGAAATTCGGTGATTAGCATGTAGAAGTGTTTCCGAGGAATTGGAGGCAGACGAGCTTCTATCCAACCATTGCTGCCGTATCTTAGCCCTAGGTAAGTAAGGGATAGACTTGATCTTAGTCGCTCGTGATTGTGAGTTCGTCCCTCTAATAGATACACCCTTTGGGCTGGGCCATTGGCATATCCAGCATGAAAGATCTCACCGAACAGTAAAATGAACCATCATGCACCGAGCTCGTGGAGGACGTAGGATATGGCATCTGCAGGACCTCGATCACCATCGGTGATATCGCGCGATGAGCTTTGCTAGGTAAATCGGAACAAGGCGACGCCGATTAGTGGCGGGTGTCGATGACCCTACGAAGCCATTGAAAGGGCCAAACGCAACATGGTTAATGGCGGATGAAGGAAGCCTGGATTTAAAGATGCTGGACCATGATCGTCGAGGTTGGTCACATGTAAAACTGCCAACTTCCAGATCTGACGAAGGATGGCGTTGGGGGTCCTTTTTCATAGCTAAAACCTCGAGGCTTCTAAACCAAATCTACCACGCGCACAGCTTGGCAACTTGGCATTGAATTGGAAAAATGACCTGGAACTTCTGTTAGTACGCGACGGATATTGGCCTGGTAGCCGAAGGATGCCGGAATGAAGATGTAGTTTATTTCAATTGACTGCCTTCCATCTAACCGTCCCAATAAGTGATGTGTTGGCGCTGCGCCGGTATCACCGTCAGATGAGGTTCGGGGCGAAGTTGGCGTCGGTGCCATATTTAGAAGCTGAATCCTATGGTGCTACGAAGGTCGCGGCCGTGCCAAGAGCTTAATTTGCCCGAGTTTACGAGGGTTATTGTGTCGTGTTTTTTTTTGTAGGGAGCTTGTCGCTCGATTAGGAAGGTAAAGTTATGACCACCGTCTGGCCTGTGCACCAAAAGAAAAAAAAGACGACAGCCAATTAAAAGAAAGCTTAGAAAAAAGACAGAGCCATAAAAGCCCAGGCGCCGCCGCTTGCGGCG
>JAOWAP010006909.1:0-11942 GCA_028565235.1 Hypoxylon lenormandii
GAGGCGACGAACTTGTGCCACGTCAGCGCGTACCCGACGAAGTCGTAGCGGTCGCCGGGCTTGACGTGCGGTGCTTGCTGGTAGATCGAGTTGTAGCCCCGCAGGATGGCGTTGTGGAGGAGGGCCATGTGCGTGGCGCCGGTCGTGAATATGTCGGTCTGTAACGGAAATAAGAGAGAAATGTTAGCTGATCCCTTCATACCTAGGTACCTGCCTGTCTTCCATACTCAAATAATAGATAAATTATAAACAAATGAAAGAAAGAAAAAAGACTTCAAAGCTGAAATGTCTACATACCTTCTTAGTCTCGTACTGCGGCGTCGTAACCAGCTGGATGGGGGAATCCGCCCAGGGCTGCTCCCCCGCGGTGTCTAACGCCGGGGCCGACATGAAGAAAGGCGATCGCGTAAGGAACAATCCGATCAGTATAGGGATGGCGATGAGTATGGGTCTATCCAAGATGCTTCTCCGAGGCTGGTACTTTACAGACGGTTCCATCTCGAAAGAAAAAAAAGATTCAAGAATACGCTGGCAAGAAGCTGTCGGGGACCGGCAGCCTTTATGTTTCAAGAATACCTCCCTCCTTAGGTACAGCTACGGTACAGTGATGCGTCGTCTGCAGGATCCCATGTACCAATACGTTGCAACACGCAAGCAAGCTTACCTTTAGCTGCCACACCCAATTGCGAGGTCTGGCAAATCAGAATACTCCTATTGTAGAAAAGTGACCCGGAAGCTTCTCGTACGAGCAGAACATGCCATCCATAGATGACACCATTGGGGGAACTCAAGAACAACAAAATAAGCTAGTGCCCGGCCTGCCCTTGTAAGATGCAGATTTGCTGAGTAAATCTGAGCTTCCCATTGGATACTACATCGCCAGGACATCAAGCTAGCAGGGGTATGATGTTCCGAGCCTACGGTTGAGCGCCGAACGGGGTCGGACTTAAAAGCTCATTATCACGAAGTCTCACCTGAGCCGTACGTACCTTAGGTACGCAGCTTATTAGATGGATTTCAAATTCATGTCATAGAAAATAGCAGTTTATTTGCTAGGGCCTTGTTAGGACCTATACGGCAACGACGTGACTCAGCTCTCCTGGGAGATTGGCAGGTGATCTTAAAAGGTCACTTATTTCGACCAGATGAGGTCGTAATAATCTCCCGTACGGAGAGCGAATCTCTGCGCCCTACCTATTGACTATGGTACACTGGCACTGGCAATACGATTTCTTTCTTTCTTTCCTGCGCCTCATTCCTCGGGAAACTCCCAAGAACGCATATACAGACCAGGCCAAACTCCACCGAAAATGCAAACGTTTAGGGGTATTCAGGTGTGCAAATGCTCTCCGGAGACTTAGAACCACAACATCAATGAAAAACCCTCCCCACCATGTGTCGTAGAATTCGTGGGTTGGCACCTAATCCCTAGGATGATCTGTGGTCACCTAGAGCTTGTTAGTAGAACGAGGATATTTCTGAATCCTCGCCGAATGAAAATCGTGGATACTATTATCCAATCCGTTGCCTAGACCCTTCTCAAATAAGAAGGGGTACGTAAAGCCTATACTTCTTAGGCTGTGTGATGAGAAGAAAAAAGAGGCCGCGCCTAGGCCTTAGTCTTCATCACCTTCTTCATCCACCTCGGGCTGGTAGCGTAGCTCCAACACCCACGTGTCGTCAAACTCGATACCACGGCGTATCTTCGTTGCCGCTCTACGCCATACGAGAGGACCGAGTCCAATATCTACGAGGAATATCTTCCACTCTTCCACCATCACGATATCGCCCTGATCATCGCCCATCTCCAGTGCCTTGAGTAGGCCCTGTTTCGGGGCACCGAGGGCAACCACATAGCGGGGATGTACGTAGAGTTTGGCGCCGTCAATGACATTGACCTTACCGCTTGTCGGTTCGACGCCGCTCGGGAGGTCTAGGGCGATGACAAAACCCTCGTTCCTGTTGGACCATTCCATGAGCTCGAAGGTAGTAGCTTGGTCGGACTTTCGCAACTCCTCGAAAGAGATGGTGAGTCCTAAGAGAGCGTCGATGATAAGCGTGACGGCGCCCTGCGGAGACGTATTCAATGTGTTAGCTGTCTGGCTGATATGATCGAAGAGCTCCGACTTGGTGAAGATGGCACCGCCGAAGTTGCGCAGAAGTCGAGCTTGCTTTCTGATGTCCTCCATCAATTCTCGCTCGCGCTCGATGCCGACCACGCACACTAGCACGTTGATGCCGCGGTTTCGAAGATGACGCGCAGCTGCGAGGGCGCGGACTCCGGATTTGTTGTTACCGGCTAGGACGGCGATCGTGGTGTTGGTAGAGGGTGAAACTGCGGCAGCGCGAAGTTTGACTGCAGGGTCGTTGAGCGCACGCACTGCGACCTCTGAAATACCGCGGCCGGCATTCTCGGCCATGAGGTCGTCTATGAAACCAAATTCGTGATGCGCAACATTCTCCACTGCTACCATTTGAAACGAAGTAACCGTCTCGATGCGGCGATTTGAAGGTACGGCGTATAGACCCGGAGGCGTAGCTTTTGTTATCTGGCATAATGGGTGAGTACGCGTGAGCTTCAGCTTGCGCTTAGCAAGACAAATTGGGAACAGAGTGGCCATATTTACCCCTGAGTTGACTCGACTCGATCCGCCGACACTTGCAGTAGCGCTAGCTTTGCGTGACTGTGAGCGTCGACTCATAGACAGTCGAGAATCGCCGCGTAGTCGAGAATTTCGGCCACTGCCGTCTCTAACGCTCCCACGATCACCCCCATCACCGTTGTCGTCGGCTTCGCTTTTCCAGTGGTCTCGAGGCGTCTCCTTCGGCTTCGAAACGGTATGTGCCATATCTAGAACATTCTCGCTATAATGTAGGTTCTTGCCCCCGGCCGTTCCAGGCTTCGGCCGAGGAAGTCGGTTGTGCGATACGAGGCGCTCGGCTTCGTCGATGTCGTCCTGTTCCTTCATCTCGTCAAATATCCTTCGCTTGTCGAATTTAGCAAGGCTACTCTCGAAGTCGAAGTCGCCGGCTTCTTGCACGTCCGTAACGTCCTCCGAAGCCCAGCCATTATTGGCATTCGGGTCAGCCCGACCTTTCTGGCTCTTCTTCAGCGCCGCGAAGGGCTGGAATGATTTGGTGGACTGTAGGATAGGAGTCTGTCTCCAGCCCGGGCCCTGTGTTGTCGGTTGCGCTGGAGAGCCCTCGCCGTTATTCACCCTGTTCTTACGGCGACCTCGGCCGCGGGTTCCTCTGCGACGGTCCTTTTTAGACGGCACGGTGGGAGTCGATTGTTGTTCTTCTCCCTCTGCCGCGCTATCGAGTGTTGTGGGGTCGGGCGGAGAGATTTTTAGCTGGCCCATGGAAGCATTGAGGGTGGCAGCAGGAGGAGTCGCGTCAGTAATTTCGTCAGCAGAGGAATATGTCATGCGATCAGCAGGATTAAGGATAATAGGGGGAGGATCTCGTTTCTCTGCGGTATTCGACTGGTGGTGTTCGAGTCGAGCAGTCGGGTCCGACTTATGGGTCAGGCTTAAAATAGCAGGATCTTGGAATGCTGGTTGTGATCTTGTCGGCATCGTCGGCGCAGGTATATGGTCGACTTCTGGGGGTGGCATAGTGGCGCTTGAGACCGGTAGGATATCCGTCACATTATCCGCTCTGATGTCCAACTGGTCAAAGAATTGACCTGTACTTAGAACGACAGCTAAATTTGTGTTAGCTAATGTGTATATAGATAGTAATTGTTCATACATACCTTCGTTTAGCGTGAGGTATTGCTCGGGCACTAGGTGCCTCAATATTCCCCCGATACGTTGGCCAACTGGTTCCTTAAGGATAATCACGTAGTGACTACCCAGCCATTGGGATAGAGGAGGCTGTTCCATTATGGACAAAGTGTATTTGGCGCACTAGAGACTTTCTCGAGATAGTCGGCTTGTCGGATTTGGATAGGATATTTCGTGAAGAGGTGCTAGCGCAAGAGTCGTTGACTAAGGAGGTAAGTTTGCCTCGAAAGCACGGACGGCTCTTGACAAACGAGCGGTGTATACCGTAAGGCAAGCCTTCAAGTGTTTATACTCGGCGAGCTCAGAAAAGGCTCGGTAAGACTTATCCTCGATGGATGGCAGTATTCGTAGCTCGGTTAGGTACAAGGTGCATGCCCTGTTTAGTCGCTCGTCCTTGATGGTGGCAGCTTGCTACCTCTATACGATAGCCAGTCGATACCTCACACCGATATTACGTGGAGAGTATGGGGTTATAGGCAAGGATCGAATCGAACGGTCGGCGATATTTGCTAGGCGCGACGGTATTTCAGATCTGATTTATATCCAGAGCCTATGACGAGTTTGGAAGAGGCACTGGAAACACGCGCGAGCCGTATTTGGTGGTTGACAGGATAAGCGCAGTTATGCTCCAACGTCCATCATCGAAGTAGGAGAAGGTATATCTCGATGCCAGGCTCTTCGATCGAGACGCGAAGACAGAGCGCGGCCACGGCTGTTGCTTTCGGGGTGTATAGTCGTCGAGACAAGTCGAGACTCGAGTGTCGGTAGCCCCCCGGTACTAGGATATCTGCTGTGTCCACTCTTGAAGGCTGATTGTTACGTTAGGAGTCGGTGTTAGGTCAGACGTGTGATGGCTCAAAAGCCATAAGCTATTCATCAATCAGGGGGACGCAGAGTGATGAAGGAATTGAGATTGGAAGCGAATACGCGGGCGTACTATCACTTAGGAACCGTGCTTTGTTTTTTTGGTTGTCAAGTACAAGTCGAAGCTTTCTGTTATCGATAACACCCGCAAACGACGACCGATAATGACAAAACCAATCACATGCAAAGTGGGCTTAAGTCGGGTTTCAGTGGGACTTCTATATTAAGGTACTTAGTCCTAAGGTAACTTTATGTACCTAAGGTCTAAGACAGTTCAAAATTGAGTATAGAATTTCAATGTTGTGCCTCATTTGTCTCATGTAGGTTACTAGTATTTGATATTGTTCAACAGACTCGACGAGCTGCTTAACAATAATCATCGGTGCATCTTCCCTAACATAGTACAATACTGGGGCCCGTTGATTCTACCCCTTTATCTCAAAGAAAGCAAGCCGGTCAGCTGCCTATGCTACATGCTCCTAGAACCGAAAGCAGATAGAGCAGTTAACTTGTCGCCGGACTCCTTGATATCTATCCATGCTCATGCTTAATAACCATACGCCGCCATTGCCTCCTCATCTTCGTCTAGATTAATTATGTCGCCGCCCTTCCTTGCTGGGGCTTTAGACGAAGCCTTGTAAGCAAAGTCCGTTATCGTGGCCGGCCTCTTGGTCTTGATCGCCGAATCCGCACTATAGAGCTTATTGTAGAATTGAATTACTCGGGGATGGGCCATGACTTTGTTCTTTTCGAAACGCAGTACCTGCAGCCCTTGTTTGCTCACGGCTCGACTGAGCGCCACATACGCTTGTCCTTTCTCAAACACCTTGCCAAGGTCGACCTTGACCCTCTCCAGCGTCTGTCCTTGGGCCTTGTGGATAGAGAGAGCCCAGGCCAAGATAAGGGGCAACTGCTTGCGCGACGCCTGGACCTCGCCCGTAGGCAGTTCGACTTTCCAGTCTTCCGAATTGCAGAGAAGGGTCCGATGGGTACCGTCCGTCGCCGTGAAGCGGACAACCGGATACTCTTTAACGTCTTTTATGCTCTCAATGTCACGGCTGAAGGCCTTGATTTTTGATTTGGAACCCGAGTCCGCTTCGCCTTCTTCGACGGAGGCGTTTTCTTCACGGGTACCCCAGACCTCAAAGGTAGCCTCATTCATAAACCCGATGACTTTGCCGAGGGAACCGTTCACCAAAGTCTCGTCCATATTCTTGATCAACATGACTTGCGCGCCCTTCTTCAGATCTATAGACTTGGGGGCCATCATATTCGAAAGCAATCTGTCTCGAATATTAGGGTCGCCTGCATCAGCAGCTTCGTAGTGATATACATCCCCGGGCAGGTTGCGCAATCGAGACAAATTGGACCTGTCCACCTCTTGACGAGTGGGGAATCTAAGACGGATGTTAGTATAAATTACTCATACGACCTTTAGGGAGGGCAGCGAATACAGCTCGGTCACCTCGAGACCATCGTTAAAATCTAGCGGCCGTGAAAGTTCCTTGAATGTCCGGACCGTATCCTCGCTGATTTTGCCAAGACGCATCTCGTTGAGCATGTTGGCGAAATCTGACATAGTTAGCAAAGCGTTTGGATAGTGAAGCGATCATGTCGTCAGACTTACGAGGATCTCTTTGACGGAAGACTTGAGTTAGTCCAATTGTGTGGTCGATAGACGTATCCCACGTAGCAGCCTCAAAGGCAAACTTGCCCTCTTTCTTGCCTCCGTCGGGAACAGGAGGCAGCTGGAAAAAGTCGCCAGTGATGATTAACTGAATACCACCCCACGAGCGACCGTTATTTCGGATAGTACGCGCTATCTGAGACAGTTTATCAAAAAGCTCTCCATCCACCATGGAAACCTCGTCGATAATGAGAGTACTCGTCCGAAGCCATCTATTCTTCGCTTTAGCGTTCCGGCGTATCTTCTTGACCAATGACGGAACGTCTTCCTTGCCGAGGCCAATACCAGCAAAACTATGAAGAGTCATGCCACCGATGTTGCAGGCCGCAAGACCAGTAGAGGCCGTAACACTGAGACGTTCCGGATCGCGAGCCCATTTCTTCTTTAGCTCCGCAATAATCGCTCGCATTAACACGGATTTACCAGTACCTGCAGGACCAGTAAAGAACACGCTCTTCTTCTCCTTTACAACCAAGTCGATCACCTGCTGTTGCTCGGAACTTAGTGATATTGCAGACACTTTGGCCTTTCGTCTACCATGATCGTCCGTGGCAGTGCGAAGATCTTCGGCAGAAACTGCAGAGTCGAGGTCGGACTTCTTGTTTCGATCCTTCAGCTGTTTCCGCTGCTCCTTGATAGCACTCTGCGTCGACTCCCACGGGAGCTCATTTTTCTTTTTGGGCGCTGGCGTGGCTGACACTTTCACCTTCTGAACATCATCCTGTTCGAGTGCGGTGGAGGCCTCGTCTTTCCAATCTCTGGGAATACTTCTCTTCTTTGCGGGAGGCGGACCAGATCGGGGAGCGCTATCTGTTGAGTCGCGTTTCAACGATTTCTTCGCATCTGCTGGAGGGAAGAGGTGTTCTGCCGGCGACGAAGACCAAGGCAATTGCGACGTAGCTGGAGGGGGTTTTGGCGCGGTAGGTCGGGAGGGGAGAGAGTCTGGCATCTGATATTCCAGGTCCAGCTCGATATCGTCGCTAAAGTCGTCGTCTTCAAAGTAGAGAGCGGCACTAGACTTGTCTTCGGACGGCCCACGAACTGACGTGGTCTCTTGAAAGGAGCCGGCATTGCCACATAAGGATGCGACACTGTTGGATCGGTTGACTAAGCTTGACACGGTAGAAGAAACAGATTTGAATGGACGGCGAGGTTGCTGTAAATTGTTGGATCTAGGTTGTAAAGGATCATGACCCGCTGCCTTCGAAGAACCCAAACCGGCACTGGACGAGAGGGTGGTACGCCCCTTGTGGGAAGAAGTTGCCCACTTGGCAATGTTTCCATCATGAGCAGAAGGGCTGCTGGATGGGAACAGTTGCTTAGCAAGGTCAGGCTTGGGAGGTGGAGGCGCAGTCTCCTTCTTCTTATCTACAGCCCTGCTTAACATGGTGCCTGGTGAGTAGGTTGAGAGGGAGGCGAATGCGACTGAGAATGAGGATGCATGGGAATGTAAGGATGAAAACGAGTGTCGAGTTCGGAAGGGTCTTGAAGGCAGGAGTCGAAGAAGACCAGCAGTCATACAGGAGTGCGGGACAGTTTTGAATCCCGCAAGCCTAGAATATGACTACTTGTACAATGGGGAAAGGTGTATGTCGAATGGTTGCCAGGACGTTCCCGCCCGCATTGTAAGGAAGGGTGTTTGAGATGCACTGTGGGCCGTGGGCTGGCAGCTGGTGTTTGGCGTTTGTCGAGAGGTCGCGTCAAGGTCAGGAAGTCGCGTTGATCAGTTTAGGTAGAGACCCCACACTAAAAAAATCCCATGCACAAAGCCGCCTGCACCAGCTGTACCTGGCCGCATACCTAATCCCATCCCAATTGGCCATTCACAGCTTACAGGTTTAGGAGCTATGCGGGTACGTACTTCCGATTCCGTTAACTTCAATTCCGTAATGCAGCAATACGTCACATTGTATGCACAATACGGAATACATTCAGGCAGGCACCACATCAATAGAGCATCTACCTTTAGGCTGCCGACTCTCAGGACTTGATTACTCGATTCGTTTATGAATAAACGGGAAATGGCCTACATCGCAGGTTATTCTCACAATTCTTTCCATTGTACCTACCTAGGTAGATAGGCACGGCCTACCTAACCTAGCTCTGTTATCCTTCCTCAAATAATGTGACAAGTGACAAAAGCAAACGAGACCACGGCTAACCACATGACACCTTAATTACCACATTCACCTTGACCATTTTGTCTTTCGAAGTGTTTAGAAGACCACTATGAGTCAACGCCGCGAGAGAGAGCGGGATGCCGGTGCCGAGGAGGAGGAACTTCGTCAATATGGCACGGGAGCACAAACGCTCGAGGAGCTAGACTCCAAGTAAGTCTACTATAAGCAAAGCTATGAACGCTCTAGTTGGTAGACACTATCTAATTCAATACCAAGGTATCCGAACCGACCAAAGAATCATTCGAGAACATTATTCTTCTCGGATTTATTCCAGGATCTGTTCAATCCCTTGGCCGTGAACAAGAAGCAGCCTGGCCCCAACAATGCACGCTCCAAAGTTGGTCCTCATGGTCGTAGCAAGCTCTCGCCACAGGAGTACAAGCGCAATGTAATCGAGCGCTTCATGTCCAAGTGGCGATCTCAGACGGGTAACGACTTTTACCCGGCTATGCGCTTGATTCTCCCCAATTCAGACAGGGACAGGGGAATGTATGGGCTAAAGGAGAGCAATATCGGGAGGCTACTTGTCAAGTTGATGAGAATCGACCGACACTCTGAAGATGGTGACGCCATTATTCATTGGAAGAACCCACGCAAGCCCGAAGCTATTCGGGCTGCGGGCGACTTCGCCGGGATATGCTACTATGTGTTATCCAAGAGGCCTATGCGTATGGAGCCGGGAAATATGCGCATCGCCGAAGTAAATGAGATGCTCGACAAGCTAGCCGCCGCGTCCGGCGAAAGTGAGCAGTTGCCCATATTCGAGACCTTCTACCAGCGTATGAACGCCGAGGAATTGAAGTGGCTCATCCGCATTATCCTAAAGGAAATGAAAATAGGTGCCACCGAGAGATCATTCTTAGAGGTATGGCACCCCGACGCCCAAGATTTATTCAGCGTGTCGTCGAGTCTCCGCCAGGTCTGCTGGGACCTCTACGATCCCAAGTTCCGTCTCACGGATGGCCAGACAAACGTCGGATTGATGCAATGTTTTCAACCCATGCTCTGCCACTACCAGATGACCGCGTCTTTCCAGAAGATGGTCGACAAGGTCAACGCGTCAAATCGGGTAGAAGGTGACGAAGAATTCTGGATTGAAGAGAAACTAGATGGCGAGCGGATGCAGCTGCACATGGCAGAAGACGATAATGTCCCCGGGCACAGAAAGTTCCGCTTCTGGTCAAGAAAAGCCAAAGATTATACCTACCTCTACGGCGAGAGCTTTGAGGACAAAGATTCCGCCCTGACCCGCCATCTCAAGAATGCCTTTGCTCCAGGGGTGCGGAATCTCATACTCGACGGTGAGATGATCGTATGGGATCCGGAGCTTGACAAGGTACTCAAATTCGGTACACTCAAAACGGCAGCACTCGCGGAACAGCGTAACCCTCATAACGACAATGCTCCGCGTCCCGTGTTCCGCGTCTTTGACATTCTCTACCTAAACGACCAACCCCTAACGCAATACACTCTGCGGGATCGGCGTAACGCTCTCGATAAAGCGGTCCTAGGCGTGCCATATCGGCTTGAGAAGCACAAGTACGAAAAGGCAACATCGGCGGACACCATCGAGCCGATGCTTCGGAAGATCGTCTCTGATGCTTCCGAGGGTATAGTCATCAAGAATCCGCGCTCGATGTATACCTTGGCCGACCGCAGCGACAACTGGATAAAAGTCAAGCCCGAGTACATGGCCGGCTTCGGCGAGTCGGTAGATGTCGTGATCATCGGCGGATACTATGGGTCCGGTCACCGAGGCGGCAATATAGGTTCCTTTCTCTGCGGCCTTCGCGCTTCGGAGAACGAAATCCAAGCTGGAGCCAACCCGGAGACGTGTCTCAGCTTCGTCAAAGTCGGCGGTGGTTTCCGTGCAGAAGATCTTGCGGATATCCGGCACCACACCGAAGGAAAATGGAAACCTTGGGACCCGAAGAAGCCACCGAGCAAATACATACAACTGGCCGGTGGAGAGAAGGGCCAGTTCCTTAGACCGGACGTATGGATCCGGCCGAGCGAATCCCTCGTCATCTCCGTCAAGGCAGCCAGTGCGGGCGAATCAGATCAGTTTGCTAGGGGCATTACTTTGCGATTCCCCCGGTTCAGGGGCCTGCGGCTCGATCGAAGCTGGGACTCGTGTCTAGACGTCCAAGGGTTCCTAGAGATGAAAGCCCGAGTCGAGAAGGAGAACGAGGAAAAGGATATGAAAATGGAGGCCCGCAGGAAGCGGTCGGTCAAACGAGTGAAGAGGGAGATCACCATTGCAGGCCAGGATCTTAATACCCCAGCGGTATTCGAAGGACCGAAGACGAAAGTCTTCGTAGGGTTGGAGTTCTGTGTATTGACGGATTGTACAGATCCGGTAAAAAAATCGAAAACACAGATCGAAACCTTAATCAAGGAGAACGGCGGCAGGATCTCACAAAGAGCCGCTCCTGGAACGGGCATGTTGCTCATTGCGGAGAAAAGAGTCGTCAAGGTCGCCAGCCTGATGAAGGCAGGCGATGCAGACTTCATTAAGCCGAAGTGGATCCTCGACTGCCTGGCACAACGAGACAAGGACTTCCTTCTACCCTTCGAGACCGGACACCTATTCCACGCCACCGAGGCCACGAGACGCCACGCAGAAGAAAACGTAGACGAGTTCGGCGATAGTTACGCTAGAGACTTGAGCTTACCGGAGCTGCGGCAATTACTCGGATCGATGCCGAAGAAGGAAATTCTCATCGGGGAACCCTTTAATAAGGAGGAATTCCTCGACCAGCTCATCGAGCACGGGCACGACATGGGCAATCTGAGGAGCTACATTTTCAGGGGCGCAAAGGTACACTTCGCGATAACCGACAGCGTCTCACCTATATCATATCTGAAGCTGAAGAACTGGATCAGGTATGGAGGCGGAGTGGTAGAGGATGATTTGAGCGACAGATGCATCACGCATGTAGTAGTAATGGGCAGTACTGAGATCGGCGAGATGAAACGAGCAGCAGAAGTGCGCTCTATTATTAGCGCTCGGAGACCGGTCCCCAGATTAGTATCACGGGAATGGGTCGAGGATTGCTGGAAAAACTGCACAACGATAGATGAGGAACGATATGAGCCTTTGTGAGAGTCTGCCTTACTGCCGGTTATTTCGTCTATATTTTCTAGAGTAACAGAATACAGACCGGATCCCGATGCAGTAGTAAGATTCCTTTTCTTCCTCTTTCGCAGTGAGTAGCCTTCCTTTAGGTAGCTACTAATCTAGCCAATGCCCACTCGATACGTTCCCTACGTTCGTGATGACTAGTATCCTTATTTCCCTATCGTCAAGAACAAGCGATCGCCAACATCTCCAACACCAGGCTTCAACATGCCGTTCGGGGTAAGCTCGGCATCGACCCCAGCCACCCATATATCCACGGCGCCGGGCCATTCCTCGGCGGC
>JAOWAP010006920.1:0-11934 GCA_028565235.1 Hypoxylon lenormandii
CCCGGGTTGAGCGCCAGCACCATGTCGAACTGCTGGATGAGCACCGAGCTGGGCTGGTGGATCGTGCACACGATGGCCTGGCCCGCCGCGCACAGCTTCTTGAGGAAGGTCACGATCGAGTACGCCGACTGCGAGTCCAGCCCGGACGTCGGCTCGTCGAGGAACAGGAGCAGGGATGGTTTCGCGGCGAGCTCGACGCCGATGGTGAGCCGCTTGCGCAGCTCGACGCCGAGGGAGCTGATGATGGCGTCCTGTAGGTCGTTGAGTTCCAACAGGTCGATGATCTTATCCACGTACTCGAGCTTCTCGGCTCGCGGGATGGAGGCTTCCTGTCGTAGTAGCGCCGAGAACTCGATTGCTTCGCGGATCGTCTGTGTGCCGTCGTGGAGATCGCCTTGGAGGCAGAAGCCGGTGTTTCGCTGAAATTCGGGACCGAGAGGTTTGCCGTCGACGAACATCTCACCGGTGACAACGCCGGTACGTTGGCGTTGAGCGAGGGTGTTCAGCAGAGTCGACTTACCAGCGCCAGATGCACCCATAAGTGCAACCATTATGCCAGGTTTGGCATATCCATTTACCTTGTTCAGGAGCTTGCGCTCGCCGCCGAGATAGGGTACCGTGTACTCGACATCTCTCCAGGTGAAAATAGAGTCGCTCTTCGTCAGTTGCTCTAGGGTCGAGCTCTGCTGCCCGGACGTGGTCTTGGCCCCGCCGATTCCAGACGTGGAAGACCCGCTACTATCGGCGCCCCCCTTTTCAATGTCAGACGGCGCTGCGGCCTTTTGTGCTTGGATCTTAGCTCTCCGGCTCTTCTTGAATATCAGGGCGCCGCCGCCTTCATGCGAGAAGTTGAAAAGCTCTGTGGCCAAGACCGTGACAAGGATGTAGAGAACTCCAAACGCGATCAGGACAGCGAGGTTGTGCCACAGGTGCGAGCGACTGTAATTAAACCCGACTTCTAAATACTCAGCACCGTCTACCGACCGCGAATTGGGCCTCGAGCCAACCAGAGCACACCCTTGGTATTCGGGTAGGACATTCGGGCCCTGAGGCACTAGCTGTTTGGGGTCGCATTCCATCACCCGATTTGACAGCTCGTTTGTCAAGACGGCCTCGAAGCTGTACGATAGTGGATTTACCCAGTAGAGCCAACCGAACCAGATATAGTCGGCCAGGAGCTGCGGCTTCGGTATGACGTATCCTGTGAAGATGAGAAGCAGGTTCAGGGCAATGCCGGAGAAGCGCACGGCCGTGTCGATCTCGGGCGACAAGCTGGCAAACATGCGGTAGAGCGCCGTGAGGACTATCGTCGTGGTATAGACGAACAGCATGTAGATCCAAAACTTGCCGGCGTCGACGTCCAGGTTGGTCATGAAGTACATGGACACGCCGAAGAACACTACCATGACGAAAACTACCGGGAAATCCAGGAGGACGCGGGCAACCGAGACGGCAGATGGACGGTAGAAGGCGTAGTCTCGATGGCGAGCCACGACGGCTCGGCCTGAAACGGCTTTCATGAGCTCCGACAGCTGAAGCCAGCCGAGAAAGACGATGGAGAAGAAGATAGCGCCGCCGCGGGTGAACGCGCCGGCGGTAGAGAACGGCTGGTTGTAGTATATGGAGCCGACAATGAGCCCGTTGGATATGATGATGAATAGCTTCGTCCATAGGGTCGCCTTGTCGCCGAGAAGCAGCCAGAATTCTCGCTTCGTGCAGGCCCATACTTGCCGCGTGAATGGGACTGTGTAGGGGGATTTCTTGCTGACGTGCTTCGACTTGGCCTCCTGCACAGCGCCTTCGAACCTCTTCGCGTCCGCGTAGTCGGTGCGGTGCAGATGCTCCTCGTAGTCGCGGACGTCGTCCAGCAGCTTCTGGTAGTTGGGCGAGTTGCGGAAGGCCGTCTCGAGCTCCTCGGCCGTCTTGGGCGCCCGGTCCTCGAACCCGGGCCGGAATTGTCTTTCGTTGGGATCCGTGACCGCCGTTAGGAAGTCTGCCGTCGTCTGCCTCTCGGGGCACTCGAAGCCGAGGTCGATGAAGTACTGCTTTGCATCCTTGGCCGGCCCGGAGAATATTTGCCGGCCCTGGTCGATGACGAGGACCTTGTCCATCAGATCGTAGATGCCCTCGCCGGCTTGGTATAGCGTTACGAGGGTCGTGCGGTTGCTGATATCCGTCATAATGCGGAGCGACTTGGCGTAGTCGAGAGCTGTGGAAGCGTCTAGCCCGCGGGTCGAGTTGTCCCATGCCATGACGGTGGACTTGGAGGCCAGGGTTTCGGCGATGGAGACACGTTTACGTTCACCACCGGAGACGCCTCGTATGTATTCATCGCCGACGAGCGTGTACTTCGTATGACTGATACCAAACATTTTCATCAGCGCATTGGCGATGATAGGAATTTCTTCTCTGGCGGCTCTCTTCGTCTTGTTCATGAGAGCGAAGGTAAAAGTCTGCCAGACGTTGAGCGATGCGAAATGGATGTCGTCTTCGGGATTGTAGTTGACCTCGCCCCGGTACATCTTTTTCTGCTTCTTCGCCGGAATGCCGCCGTAGGATATCTCTCCCTCTACAGCTGCGAAAGATTCGCCATTATTGCTAACTGCCTTGAGGAACGTGCTACATCCGGACCCAGGGCGTCCGAGGACGAGCATCATCTCGCCGTCGCGCACACAGCCGGTGAAATCATTGATCAGCGTGCGTGTCGGCGGTTTCCTACCGAACCGAAGAGCAGGAACATAACGCGTAATAATGCGATATAAGTCGGGACCGAACGTTCCAATGATGGCATCAGGTACAGTCCGGACGAAAGAAGAGGTACTTCCCACACCTTTCACGGTGAGGTTCTTGTAAATAACACCAACTCGCTTCTCGGATCCGGCTTCAGTGCGCTTTTCGAAGTGGCCATCGCGCATGAACTTCCCTAACTCGAAATCATCTTCTTCTACCGTAGGCTTTTCGTCGCCGTCTAGCTCCGCATCTGCACCCGCACCCGCACCCGCATCTGCTGTCTGCCTCGTGTGTCCTCCTGCTATCGCATCAGGGGCAGTGCTGCCACGACTGCGAACTTGGGTTAGATCAAAATGTCGACTGGACTCCGTATCTCGCGTCCTCGATTTGTGCAGCTGGGAAAGATTGTGCCTCAGCGCCTCCAATTCTTCCATAGCTTCGTGTTCGTCGAAACCACCAACGTCACGCTCACCCCAGGTACCCTCACCACCCTCGGGGCCATCACTGCTTCCAGATTCTCCTGGATTTTGAGCGGTATGTGTTCTGTCGTTATCTGGATGAGTATCTCCGCGATGCCATTGGTTCGTCGGCATACCAGATTCAGTACGGCGAAGAGCATCGCTGTCAATGGTGCTGGCCCACATGGCGGGTGGCCGTCTCTCCGTCTTTCCACGTAATTCGTCAAACAGAGTTTGTACCACGGTTTCAACAGCTGCAATAAGCTAACAAAACCAAAAACCAAAAAAAGGTAACGCAGTGGAAGTCCTTTGTCAGCTAACTCTGGGGAAGGTAGTTGAGTCCGAGAACTCCGGCGGACCTCGTAGGAGGTATCTCGAGTTGCTATGGAATATTGGGACAATATAAGGCGAAGGATACCCGAGCACCTTGTTATCTTAATTCCCTTATTTCCCTACTATTGACGACCGACTTAAAGGGGGAGGCGATAGAAAGTGCTGGGAGATTTTGTGGGTGGGTACTAGCACATGTTAAGATCGCTCCCATAAAGGGGGTTTGATTGTTAATCAGTAGAT
Organism: Hypoxylon lenormandii; assembly: GCA_028565235.1. Lineage (NCBI taxonomy): Eukaryota > Fungi > Ascomycota > Sordariomycetes > Xylariales > Hypoxylaceae > Hypoxylon > Hypoxylon lenormandii. The sequence goes on from JAOWAP010006920.1 coordinate 3,762, forward strand.
TTTTAAGCAGAAAAGAAAAATACATCCGTGTAAGATTATATGTACATATATGTAAGTTAGGAGAGTACAGCGTATTCGTACTTCCCAAATACAAACTGCGTTGAGAGTCCGGCCCACTTACACCCTTGATTGTTAATCGGATCACTGAACTTATAACTGACGGCTATGCCGGCCGGGTACTCCAACCTGACCTTATAAAGACTCATACTATTCCACGCCTGACGTACCTGACGTACCAAGGCTCCGGGGCATGTTTATTTCATGCCAAGTGCATAATGGCTGGTACGGAGCGAGCTCAAGCTCACGACTCATGCAGCGTTGATGGACCGGCCGTTTGCTGACTTGGGAAGCTGGTTGGTTCCCAAGGTTAAGATACACCATAATGTCGGTGAGCTAGACCCTACCAGCCCTACCCAGGTAGGCCACTTCGGTCGCTCAACAAATGCAAAAGCCAAAAGCAATAATAGATCGCGCATGTTATCACGTTTCTTTCAATTGCTGCTGCTGCTAGCGGGGATTGGCTTTGTTAGACTAGCGACGAGCTCGATGAATCATGTGTCTCGATACAAATCTGCTCCAATTTATTATTTTCTCACTTTGTACGCGGGTCCTACGCGGGTCCCCCCTTTCGGCGATAAACGTGGACTTTGCGGCGGTAAGATCCCGGATCGACAGTATATCCACAAGCGCCCTGCCTGCAGGTTGCCTGCCGTTGAGATAGCTGACTAATCTAGTGTCTGGTTTGTTTCCAGGTTCGTTCCAAAATCCATCCACGCAAGCCACGCTGACCTTGGATCTTGAACGTGGACCCTGCATGTAGATCTGCGTTGGGTTCCATTCGGCTGCTGAAATATACCGCCGGCCAATAGAATCCTCACGATGTCTGGCATTGGGTACCTATATAGACTTGTCGGGTCATACATTCTACCTGGGAAGGCTTCCCCGCTGGGCTCAACGGCTTATTCCTGCCTATATCGCCTCACTAGTCTGCGATATAACAATGCCAATAAGTTGGAGTAGACATTGACTATATCTCACCGACCTACTATCAAAGCACTCTGCGGAAAGATGGAAAAGGGGTTAGAAGTACCGTAGAGTAAGTGGCTTGCGACTGGATCTGACCGATTAGGCAGCATGTAGCGAGATCGATATCGGTAGGAGGTAAGTTATATCCGAAGCTCAAGGTCCTGATAAGAGTCGCCATTGCTTCTAGACTGACTGCTAGAGAGCCTGCCAAGATATAGGCCCGATCGTCGGCACGAGTAACGATCTATACAGACGGACATGCACCTTGAAAGACTGAGCATCATTGCCTTATTTTTCGCTGCCAGTGAGTCACAAGAAGAGCCCGTCGACCCTGGATAAGCACCAAGGTCTTGAGCCCCTCAGCTTACGAACTCGCAAATTGTCCAATTTAACTTGGCATGGAGATAACGTCGCCGCTTTGAAAAAATCAGATCAGTCTATGCCAACTGACCCATGCCGTAGAACCAGTACGTCGCGGCTTGTTGGCCGATTAAAGCCTCCAAGTCGTATTGTGGATTTGGCTGGAGACGAATGAGAGGGCTGAGCATAACCCCCACGTTTCCGAATGCGGCCCATCTAATCGACTCAAGTAGTCGTGTTCGCTGCAATGCCTTGCCCCGGCATCGTGCTCCACACGAAGGAAGCACTCCTACACGCATCGGAGCCTTCAGGCTTATTGCGTGCTTCGATTGTATCACTTTAAAAGAATCCTCCGACACGTCTCGGTGTTTCAGTCCCTCAGGTCTCAGCATCAAATTTCGCATTGGTGGGTTATAACTGTCCTTGCTAGGTTGCATTTTTCGTCACATTTGACATTTGCTGACTTGATTAGTATCAGCTTAGTGAGGCTATTTAGAAGCATTTCGACGCGTACAGTGGCGTTCAATGGGTAACGTAATGCAACAGTCGCTCAAACGTGGTCCAATTGATTGTCAAATCTTATTTGAGCGTGATAGCACCGCTCGATCCTTTCGTCAGGGCGTCGGCTACGCGCATTCTTTTAAGCTGGCGTGACATCCGAGACGCATGCTCGTCCACCACGCTGAAGGCTGAAGTACTTTCACGTGGGATGCCACTCCGATAACCATTCTATGGGATTTTGGGCTAGTGCAACTTGGAATAGGGGGTTAATGCGAGATTCTGGAGTAGTGGTATACTGCGTGATTCGGCCCTGTAAGCACATCCGGAGTCGAGCCCAATGCTCATATGATTTGTCATGGGAGTGTGGTAATCCGAGACTCTCCCCGGGTCGCGTTGTAATACCCTTATTACCCCTCTGTAACCCCCCTCCATCAACACGAAAGCTGACATCGCGACTAGCTCTCAGGTTGAACGGGATGTCCGAAAAGGACGCAATCCTACTCTCTTCACGATACCCCTCATCCCACATATCAACTTCTCTAACCCTTGCGGACAACCTAACCCCTGAAGTTTTTGCTGGAAGGGATTACCGGACTAAGATGTACGATATCGGCGTGGCTGTGTATTCTCAAGGCGTTTTCTGTGAAGCCCAAGCTTTCATCAATTCGGGGATATCTCCTGTTTCGATTGAGAAGACTGGGATATATTCACTGCGAAACCGTTTCGATGGAAGATATCATCACGTTGGGGCCTCGATCAAGAGGTAAGGATATAGGAGGCATACCCACATGACGGGTCAACTGACATATCTCGGTAGCCATCAAATTTCTCAACATCTCCTCTGCCGCGTCGACGGAAACGACCCGTCGGAGCTGGGCCTAAGTCCCAGTTGCCTCCTAACCAGATAAACAAAATATCCGTGGCCGAGACCGCTCCCTCTAATCCTCCAATCCTTCAGGCCTTTGGCTCTTGTCTTTAAAGTAGACAAATCTCGGTATCATCAGTGGGATCGAGCACTTGAGATGTCTCTAGACTGGGATATGGCATCTCTATGGCACAATCGTTCACCTTATCCCCACTACTACTGGTTTTCTTTCCTACCGCGATTGCTGTTGACGACCAGCCATTAACGACTTTGGTGAAGGGCCACTATCGCTACAGCGATGTTGTTTCCAGGTAATTATCCGCAGTAGATTCTTGCTAATAAGCCGCGACTAGACAACTGAATATCGTCTCACGCGCCTAGAACGCAAGCTTTATTAGGTCTTATTTCTTTTAGATCGGTGTTGTTGAGGCCATTTTTCTAATGCCAGCGAAGGATGCGGGCAGCAGCATATCCCGACTTCGCAGTCACGAGACTGGATGCCAGTAGTGGTACCTAATGAGGGAAGTTCCTAAGGGTCTCCTATTTGTTGCGCCTCGCTAATCATATCTCAACGATGCATAGCGAATACCTACACTTGAATATCGCCTAGCAAATGTTCCAGTATCGACTCGTATCATCATGCTTGGGCGTAAAATCAGTAGCTCAATATAAAATATCTTTGGCTAAACGCTCATCGAAAATTTCTAGGTTGATCCCTTACTACGCCTTAGGTAGCCAACCCTCCTCTAATTCTCAGGTCTGTGACTAGAGGCTAGTGTTTCAGAGAGAAGTCAATGTACCAAAGGCCATGAGACACCGTGAAGGCTAGCACTAAGTATTGGACTCCCAGTAACTACAACACGGATCTGCGAAATTATTTTAGAATCATCTAATATTTGTTCTTGTCTGGCCTCGTTGGTAGATCATGGATCCTTACCTGGTACATGATTCACATGGAGACATCCTTGCGAACAGCCTAAGAAACGACTGCCTATCACTCCTTTTTACCTACAAATAAATCATCATTCTTGCATATGAAGTCTCCCATTTATACAATCTCACCGTTACTCGTCCAGAAATAGAAATGACTGAAATATATGGATTGCCATCCTTGCTCTTCCCCGCATTAACATCCCTTATCCTTGTTATCCCCTTCTCACCAATCATGTCGGTGCGGGTCGCCATATCGGGTAGTTCGTATGAAAGGTGACGTATGAGGGCTCTTTCAAGGTCAACTTCGGTAACAACTAAGGGCACGATATAGTCAAACTACAGGAAGGTATATATAATTACTGTTTACCCCTTTCTTTATTACTCGGTCTTAGTTTATATAACTAACTATTCGTGTCTTTATGATTCTCTTAACTGCTGTGACGCTACATTGATTTGATTTCGCTTCTGGTTATACTTAGTTCATTCTAATACTGTGTACATGTGGTGGATTCTATCCAGAATTAAACAATTAATTACTATTTTATAAAAGGATTGCTTGAAATGTAAGTAGCAGTATTTCTTAGGTAGAGGTGGCTAAGAAGTACTAGCTGATGCTCAGCTTGTAGGTATATAGGAGCTTTACTTGAGGCCATCGTTCATTTGCCCGCAATGGGTCTTAGATTGTTGATATGGCCCTCCAGCTTTGAAAGGTGACCTGCCCAATTTCGACTTCCAATCCTATCTGTTCTGGGAGTTTCCGCCTAGCAGGTATATATCAACCTCTTCGGATAGGGTAGCGGATTAGCAACATGGTACAGCACACGTCATGCACCTACAGCGCCAACAGGGCGGGTCGATCACGTAGAGCATATTTTCTTATCTAAATCGCCTTAGAGACCTCCCTAAAATGGCCCCAGACATTAGATGGGCTGGCAGTGTCATGATTGGGCCCGGCCTTCCACCCTGAAAAGCCAGTCTCTGACTATATGCCAGTGACACGAAGTAATCATCCAGTCAACCTCAAGGGTCGAAGAGCCATCGTCTCTAGACTTATTCCAATGCATCATGCTCTGGCTGCAACATGATGCTTATTATACTATGATGCTGCTTATAAATATCCAACTTCTACTTTTATTCAGACCCTTGCGTCCAGTCCATGCTAGGCTGAATTGGCCCACAACCGCCCCAGTTGCAGAGGAATTCGTTCTTGTAGGCCAGTCGTATACAATAAGACGGAATAATGATACAGAAGGACCCGTCTCAATCACATTGGAGTATGGCCAGTAACCAGTATCTCTCACTTGTAGGCCGGTACACGATTCTGTTGCTTCGTGGAGGCTACCTAACATGCGGATAGCATCAACTGAGAGTACAGGTACATTTGTATAAATCCCGGTTAGTGTTCTTGCAGGTGATTATGACTACTTATCCATCTGCGACATAACCGTAGACCTAGAAAGAAGTGAATGCAGCGGATTGGCAGTTCTCGCTTACTGGCTACAGACATATGCACCGCCCGAAGGTTGCCCTGAGCCCCCCTGAACTGTTGCTGCTTTAACCTGAGCCAAGAGTGAGCGTTCGGCACAGCCCCAGGCTCATAAATGCCTACGCAAGACATAATATTACGTCTTGAAGCGCTCGATATAACCAGCCTTAATAGGTAGAAGAGGATAGGTTGCATGATTATTGGCAAACTACCCAGGTACCTAGGTACCTAAGTTTTAATATTCTTTAACCTAGAAATAAGAATGGTCCTTCGACTCTCTATTTAATGAGAAAATGGACGCATCTTAAGCTTCACGTCGTCCTCGGGACGGCCCGGCAGAGGAACGTCCAGAAACTCTGGCTCGATGTACCAAGCAGGATCGCCGCCCCATTCATCTTCCCCTTCGCCCTTCATGTGCGTGATGCTCCACCCATTCCCCAGCCATTTCAGCCTGTTACCCCCTTCACCGTCCAGTCCTTCCCAATCGTAGTCCTCCCATCGTGGTGCGCGTAGCGCCTCGAGGGCGTGCATCGTGCTCCCGGGCCAGAGTCCGATGATGCGATCGCCCGAACCCCCCTCGCTCTTGTACCAGCTGTGGCAAGTGTCCGTGTACACGGTCCGCTTGAAATACTCGTGGCAGTACTCGCTCCAGTCGCGCACGCGCTCGGGCTTGACGCTCATGGTGGCGTAGTCCTCCTTCTGCATCTTGCGGATGCACTTCACGATGTAGTCGCCCTCGTTCTCGAGGATGACGGTCAGCGACCCCGACCCGATGGCTGAGTTCGGGCCCAGCATCATGAAGAAATTGGGGAACTGGTCGACTGCGAGGGAGAGATACGCCGTGGGAAATGGTGTGAAACGTTCTTTTAGGGACAGGCCGCCGCGTCCGTAGATCGGGAATGGAGGTGCCTCGGATGTGTTGAAGCCGGTCGCGCAGACGAGGACGTCCACCGGTACCGAGCGGCCCGTCTTCACGGTCACCCCGGTAGGCGTTATCGTCTCGATCGAGTCCGTGATAAAATCCACATTGTCCTCGGCGAGCGCCTCGAGGTATCCAGGACCGGGCGTAGAGCGGCGGCAACCGATTCCGAAGGAGGGGATGAGGAATTCTGCGATATCAGGTCTCTTCAGTAACCTGTTTTTCATATTCTCCCCAAACAGACCGATCGATTCCCGCTGCATAACCGAACCCCTCATCGATACGTCGTGGATGGTGTTCCCGTCTACCTCAATGATCTTGCGGAAATTATAGAGTTTTTCGGGGTCGTTGGCGAAATCTTGACGCTGCTCGGGAGAAACTTCACAGAGCAGGATTTGAGTGTTGAGTTCATGTGAAAGCTGGTTGAGTTTTGTCACTTACAGTCTAGTTTATTCGGATCAAGCCCAAGTTTTTTCATCACATCTGAATTCGTCAATATAGGGGCCTCAAGCCAGATAAAAGGAGAGCTCACTATCTCCAAAAGGGTTTGTGATCCACGTCTTGCTTCTAACGAAACACGAAAGCTGTGTCCCTTCAACCTTTTGTAGGCTAGGAACAATTTGTATGGCACTGGATCCGTTGCCAATTACACCAATCCGCTTATTTTTGAAGTCATATCTATCTGTTTATTAGTGGATATGCTCTTGTACTGGAATCAACACATACTTTTCATTCCATATTGCTGAATGCATAACTTCGCCTTCGAAAGAGTTCAACCCTGGTATTTTGGGCCAGGAAGGGTCACTAAGAGTACCCCTGGCAGTGACGACAACATCTGCGTCGTCTTCGAAAGTCTCGTTTGTATCCGTTCTTAGGATAGTGAGATGCCTATCACCAAGTTAGTTTCAGCTGATATCTTTCCGGTCGATATGCTTTTGAGACCATTTCTTGGTACTGTCACTCCATCGACAAGATTCCACTTTGTGTAGCAACTTCACAAATCTGAGAGCTCCGTATTTTTCGGCAGTGCTTTGGAGGTATGCACAGATCTCTTGCTGTGGCGCGTAGAAGGCCGACCAGTTCGGGTTGGGATTGAATGTATATTGATATGAATGAGCCGGAATATCGCATGCGCAGCCTGACAAGCGTCAGTTAATGAGATGGACGGCGTAGATTAATTTAACGTGTCGAGATTCCATACCGGGATACTTGTTCACCCACCAGGTACCACCCACAGACTCGTTTTTCTCGTAGATTTGAAAGTCAACATTACGCAAGCGTTGGGGTATGCGAATTCCCAGGTATATTCCCGAGTAGCCAGCTCCTATGACTCTAACCTTGATCGGACGATGACCCTCCACGGGCTCTTCCTTGAGCTGGAATGGTTTCGGCCACTCTGTCGAACCCATCTTCCAATACCAATCACAAATTGACGAATAGGGGAAGCTTCCTAGAGATTTTGAACCTCACTCTTCATAGGATATCCTATCTTATACTGTCAAGTTATGAATTGTGCCATCCTTCGCGACGACTGTTGCCCCGATTCCCCGCATCCAAGTCCCGAGTCTAGACCGACGGACGGCATTTACCTCACCCAGAGAATCGAAGGATTCGAAGCCTTCCGTGATGCAATAAGCGTGGGGTATAACCCGGTCTAGTCCCTAGCGACTTGGGGTAACGCTCCTATAGGCTCGATTATTCTTAACAGAATTCCTCCGCATGACTGCGGCTCACCCAAGGGAATCGCTCAGCAAGCTTGATCTTCTATCTTGCGGATAAATCTCGGTATTGTTTTGTCGGCAAAGGGTAATAGTCAGAGTTTCGATGTTCGGACTTAACAAGCAGTTGGCCATGAGGAGTTATCTGGGTACATGAAAGCGAGACAGGCTAGGATAAATGAGGAAGATGAAGGAATACATAACTTAGATACCTAAGAACATGCTACTTCTACAGTGCCTCAGTTACTAGTTAAATGATAGGCAACTGAAGTAGTAATATATCAAGGCGAAAACAACATGCCCGCAAAAACCGGGGACCACATGTCTATCATTCTGGTCGGCACATTGCAAGTTGCAACGCCCCG
>JAOWAP010006941.1:0-11908 GCA_028565235.1 Hypoxylon lenormandii
GCCATGTCGACCCAGTCGCGCCGCACCAGGGGCAAGGCGTCCATGTGCGGCTTCAGGATCGCGGACGTATCGAGGTGGTGTAGGTTGCTGAAGAGGAACTTGACGCCCTTGCAGTGCATCTGTATCGAGACCAGCGCGATGCCCCGACAGAAGGTCATGAACTCGGCCATGCCGTCGTCTAGGACGATGGACTGGAACGTGAGTGCGAAGCAGGTGGCCACTGTTATTCAGACGGGTTAGCTTGGCTGAGTTTGAGATGTCTAAGTGAATCCTTTGAGTCTTAGGCTTATAGTCTAGGAAGTTATTCCCACAGCGTATACGCTTCTCGAATAGGCCTTCGAAGGTCGTCGTCTATGCTCGTAATAGTAGAGTAGGACTTTAGGGAAGGCTCAAGACCAGTTTAAGAGAATGACATACTAAGTGCGTTCCCTTCTTCGAAGGTGTCCATCTTTGGGGCATCGTTCAGACTCCTTTTGATAGCATTGATCGCTTTAACTCGGTGCATCATCGCGAACGTTACTAGGCTAGGATCCTGCGTCATGAGATCGGAGGCGGCGAGGCCCAGGACTGCATGCATGAGGTATTCATACTGTTGATAGAACCGTTAATATCACTAGCTCCATGCCTCGTAACGTCTCTTACAAGCATACAGTTTGGGATAGGCACGGAACCTCGTGAGTCCAGATCGTCTCGTTGCCTAGCGGGTGATGGGGAAAGCAAGTCAACAAGAAATGCTGGAAGAAGCGCATGTCTTGGAGACTGAACAGAGGGACTTGGTGTCGTGGCTGGTCTCGCCGTTAGTGGTACTTCAACAAAAGGCGACGCAGGACTCGTACTTGATGGACGACTTGGGGAACTGCCGGATATTCACATCTTAGTCCCGTCTTCACGCAATGGCCGCAAGCAGGCCGAGTTTCTTGACACTAGATACTTCGACGTCAGTAGCTAAGCCTCGACGCCCAGGAACCTTGACTGGGAGGCGGGTAGATACCTTAATGCGGCGCCTTTTGCAGTTGTAACATCCTCTCCTACTTTTGGTATGACCTCGCCGTTCCTGTCTCTGTCTCTGAGTCGGGTTACTGCTGGTAGTGGCCTCCGGCGGCGAGATGTTGGATATAACTAGTTCATTGTTGAAAGCCGGGGCAGACCCAGAAGCACCGTCGTTAGCTAGGAAGTTGCCTAGATCATCTTCTTGGAGGAAAGTCGTCAAATCGAGGTCGTCTCCACTATCTAAGCTCATCCTGGGGAGGATCGTACGATGCATCGCGTCTGACGGTTCCATATTCCCGCTCGCTCTCTCGAAGCACCCGAGTTACAGATATATCGAAGAAGCATCTGTAGAGTACGGATTACAAAAATCACGGACAAAACGAGGAGTTCTTCGGCAAAGCATTGTCCCTTTAGCAGCTGAGTCCCTACTACAGCTTTGAGTATTGATCTGCAGCGCATGGAAACCGGCCTCAGTTCAGCTTTCGCGAGCCTGTCCAATCACCATTGAGTCTTGGTCGTGGCGCAGCCAAGTTCGGTGACGAGTCAGTTTTGTGGCTCGGATCACGACACGCAATTGGTCACTCTTATTATCTTCATCATGAAGTTCAAGTTTCTGTCGTGTAACTTCACGATGATACTTGCCAATAGCGTTATACTGCCTGAGGTATATGCAGGGTTAAAGAACAATGAGATTTATAAGACCAACTCCTTTTTTTTCTTTTTTCTTGGCTTATTTCTTCAAAATACGCAGCTTTATCCTCGCTTCGCTCTGAGAACATTATCTTCCCCTAATGAGCACGGATATAACTCCGCAGGTTCCAATAAAGACAACGAAAACTATGAAGCACCATCCACATCTGAGCGCGTCGACTGAGGGATAAAGCATAGCAACTGGAGCAACACTGACCCATACCACCTCATAATCTGCCCAGAAACATGAGCGGTGCTTGGTCCTTCGGAAATATTAAGAACACTCTAAGTGGGCTTCTTAAGAGCCATCATTCAGAAAGACTAACTAGAGAAAGGCTGTTATATCAGACTCAGCTTCTCCTTCTCAGAATTTCAATGATGCCCTCTTAGATCTCTCTCAGTCTAAAGCACCTAAGGGTCATGAGGGGAGCCTAAGTATGAATGTTTATCCATATAATGGGCGTAGTGGACGTGACACTGAACTGCTGAAAACGGCTTTAACCTACCTAGGTACCTAATCCATAAAGAATATACCTAAGCTCACGATGTGTTGATAAAAGATCCCCTAGTCCCATAGATTAGTTTGGGCTTGGCGATTAAAATTTTTGTCCAGCAAACATTGCTGACCAGGAGCTGAGTTAGGCTGTTTTCCTAAAGAATATGTTCCTTGAAGTTGCCCGGCGTTATGTTGACGGGAATGGGCATTGGTAGTAACGATACGAACGCCCCGCTATGATGCTTTTCTGCCATCATATTCCTTTCTCACACTTTATAGCCTCACGTTTCGACGAGCTTTGGGAAGTCAGTTCTGTGTTCAGTTTCGGATTATAAAAGATGGTATTTACGCCACTATCCCGCATGAGAGCATGAGAGCATGAGAATTTGCTGATAGATTTGCGGCTTTAGTGTAAGTGCCATCCCGGCTTGACTGTCCCTAAGAGTTCTACTCTCACCCAGCCTCCATTGCTGAGCGTTGAGTTGAAAGCGTCGGCAGAAACGCTCGTCGCAATCCTGGCACCGGATGATAAACAAGGACATCAACCGAAATGAGCTATGTGGCGTTAAGGGGACCTATTGACTATTCCGAGAAGCCTACTCAGAAGCTTCCTAGGCCGACTTCTAGCGGCTCCCTGAGCTGCTTTGGCGCTCTCTCTCTGTAACGAAGCGATTAGCAAAGAGGCTTCTATGATGGTCAGGGGTTGCTACAGATAAGCAACTTACCACGCATTCCAAGCAATCCTCACTTTTCAAGTGAATTTGACGATGATCTCGGCATAGGGTCTGGTGTGCTGTGCAAAATCCCAGTTTGTTATTGCGGCGACAGTTACCCTTCCTGGCACCCGGGCAATGGTGTTTCCCAGTCGAGCTCTTCCGGTCTTTGACCATTGCGAATACCTAAGAAATGGGCAGTACATGGTTAGATAGAGAAATTAAGCAATCAGGTATGTTAGTCCTGACTTAGGGGTAACATACTGTTGGTATTTGATCTCGCAAATGCTTCGTCCGATCGTTGAGATGGGTCAACACGAATGTGACCAAAGTTCCTAAGTTGGGCTTGAAAGTAGGAATGTGGGAACGCGGAATTGGACGCGAATATTGGACAACGTATGTGTAGGCGTCGAGTAAGTAGGCGAAGTCGAACCGGGTATGGTAGGCGAGTGTTGTATGAGGCACGTTTGTTGAGGATGTGTGGGATCGTCGGTCAGGATATGTGCTTTGGAAGTTGAAAGCTAAGTATGTTGACAGGTTTATTTAAATATTAAATTTAATTTCGACCTTTATCGGAATATGAGGAGGAAAACGGTAGAGACCTGAGGCAGATAAATGTCCATTGGTTGTCAGGTTCTTAACATCGACCGTCTGTGCTCGGTTTCCCCTGAGAATAGTGTTGCCCTTAGGTGAAAAAGAGTCAGACCTAAGGCGCTCGGCAGGATGACATTCTGGGACGTTTTTCATTTTGCTGTAACTCCCTTAGCCGCAAATTGCTCATGATTCTTTTTTTCATCTGTGCTAGAAGCTCTATTATCCGTATCCCATGAAACAAGTCGACATCACCAAAATCGGTGACAAGAACATCAGTTCGATAACTTCGGCTTGGTTTGAGGGCGCCGAGGATCTGGTCCGAAGATTCAACTGCGGTATATGGCGATCACTTGGTTCTAGGTATATATATCCGAATCTTTAGTAGCTTAATAGCATACGAATATTTACCTCATTGATAGATCTCTTTTATTCCAAATAAGCACTGAAGTATCCCTTTTAGCGTACATAACATCTCTTTATAGGTGCGTAATTACAAGAAATACATCAGTTTATTAGATATTTTAGACGCCAGAGCATTTCAAGTGACAGAGAATTCGTTATATAGTAAAAGGTTCTAAAGCCTTGTATTTAGATCCTTCGGTGTGATATGAACAACATATTTTAAGGTACACAAATGTAGATGGTTGAGTTGGCTGAGAAAAGGAAAAAAAAAAATACCCTCTGTGATCTGCTCTAGGCATTGCTGCTTAATATCAAGATGAAGCTAGAGCTTATATAAATGGTTATATTATGCTACCTGTCGAAGTATGCTAGCCTTGGTCTACCGGCCTTAGTCTACTGGCTAGGGCTAGGTAGCAATTTAGTCATTACACCTTGTACCAGCTTCAGGTCAACTTGATTTAGTTTGATTGTTCGCTGCTGAACAGGAGTGTAGTATGGCAGAGTATGTGCCTGATAGCAGCTAAACTCCATATCTGCCTAAGCTGTCCCTATATACCCAATAGTTAATAACACTCGTCTTTACTGAATAGGGTTGAAGATTTATTTTGTTAACTTTGTACATTTTCGCCCTTCGCAGCGAGTTCTGCCTTCATTTCGTACACTGACGCCACTCTTATTTTCATATTTTCCAGCAAGGAAACTAAGTCCAATTAGACATTACGGGTAGTTCCCATTCCGTCAACAGAGCTTCGGCTTCTTCCATCGACTCGTTAGAATATAAACCGTCCATGGAAAAGCGGACTAGCCGTCTCGCCAGTTGGTAAGCAGGCGTATAAGCAAATCGGGCGTAATCTGGGCCAGCAGCCTCCTCAAACAGTTGTTTTAGTTGACGTCCTTCCGGTGTTGGTGGCTCTTCGTTAGCCATGCGCTCGTCGTCATATTCATCGTCATCGTCCTCGTCGTCATCATCATTCAGCCATGTCCATAGCCAGACAGGCGGCGTAGAGCACATGAATTGAGGGGCAATGACAGCACTATCCCAGTCGAGAATCGCAGATATAATAGGTTTCTCTGTGTCAGGTGAAAGGTTGGCTAGTATGTTGCGTGGTGCTAGATCGAGGTGCGCTAATGAGAGGTGGCAGTTCGCGAACCAACCTCCAGCAGCCAATTCTGAGGCCATATTGCAGAATCGGTCCATGATATGAAGCCTGGTTGAAGATTTTTGTTGATGCCTTAGTTCGGTAGTCTTTTGTGCCACGAAGATGTCTATCAGCATCTCGTCGATGCGTCGAGATGAAAGCGTGTAGCTGTACTCTTCAGTCGGCGCAGGATTCAGACGCTGCCAGGGTAGCAGCATATCCATTTCCATCTGATGAATGTCGGAGGGTGTGAGGAAGTCGTTTAATTCTCTAGCCCACTCAATTTCTGTATATTGCCAGGGGAGGAATTGGCACGGCGCCGTGATATCTGCGGGTATCGTCAAGAAACCAGGCGCATCGCTACGGGTGGATAGCAATTCACGGTAAGCACGGCCGAGTTCCCGCGCAATCCTGCAGCGCTCATTGTGGGCGAGTCTCGGGTATGACGATAATAGAGAAGTTCCGGGAACTCGATGCTGGACCATATACCTGAAACCGAGCTCGTTGTCGTCTGCTTGATCGAAACAAACGACTGTGGGGACGGGAATCTTGCCATACTGATTTACGAGGCGTAACGTAGCAACTTGAGTATCAACTCGCGCATCACTAAATCGTGGGATGCGTATTATGTATTGAATTTGAACAGCGGGATTTTCAGCTGGTTGCCGAGATATACCGATTACACGATTGTACCCGCCGCCAGCCATCCGCTCCACGCTGATCTCATCGGGGGCGGCATCGGGCCAGATCTTATGGAGAGCAAAATCAAGGACGCGAGAGCGGAAAGTATTAAATGGTTCGTGGTCGTAGACAATGGTCGAGGAATCCGATGCTGCATCTGAAAGCGAGGTTGTGGATGAGCTGGAAGCTGACATTGGGGTTGAGCGGGCCGGGATCGAAGGGATTTGGTCGGCACGACTTGGACTGATCGGCGCTGCTGAAGGTTGTGTGGGGCCGGTTAGACAAACGATGCAGGGTGATGCAAGGGGAACGGAAGAGTACAGAAATCCGGGAAGAACGCCGAGAATGGATAAAGTAGTCGGGCCAATTTTCGGCTGTGCTTTATTTGAGGAAAGAGATGCCTGCAATGAATACCTGCAATGAAAACCTGCAATGAAAAAGTTACGAGTAGCTTTGCTGATGCAATACTCATAAGAAGTGGTGTCCTGATAAATGTCTAAAATACCTAAAAATACCTGAGGCAACAAAAATCATATGCCATATAACAATCACGGGCAACGCAGCTGCCTCGTTATCGGTAGAAGATATTCATTTATTTTTAAGTTCGACTGAAGATAAGTATCTTATCTACCATCCACGTGCTTGATGAAATGACCGGCAACGTACTGCTTGTGATTGCGTAATTGACGAGCAATTCACAACCTTAGGTAGATTTGGGGTTTATCATGGAACAGTGAAGATACTATCCAAACCACCCATTATCTAACTAGGATTAAGATGCTATTGATGGTGTTGGCTGCTCACTACTATTAATCATGATATCGGACGAAACTCCGTAACACCAAAGTGCCAACAATGCGGGCGCGTCCGCACAGTCTTTATTAAGAATATGAAGGCATACATAACTGGCTCATGTCGCATCTTGATTTACGCACGGGAAATAACACCTTACCTACTACCTAGGTAGATAATGATAACATAAGTCGGATGGGTAAGCTATGATAGATGTCCTACTGGTCCGTCTCAGGTTGGCTGGTATGTAGGAGACCATGACCGTAAGCTAGTTTGGAGAAGTCAATATCACGACCTATGTAGGTGCAACGCGATTCCAATCTGCTACCCGGTGGAGAAGATCAAGACAAGAACCGTTGGGAAAATGGGGTTCATGTAAATTTCCGACGGGCCAGAGCAGGACAATGAACGGCTACGGTCCTTCGCTCTAAAGGATCCTACATCGCCATGAGAAACCATTGTCGGACATGAGATGGAGTTTTAATAACAACTTATTACCGTGTGACGTGTCCCAGCAAGCTGTGTGGCTGGGTGGTGTACGCAATCGGGATTTAACGAGAACTGTTCCATCAATGCCATATCCGCCCGCACAGGCCAAGAGATTGCGAGGTCGGCATCAATGAGTGGCCAGGTTTTGATAGGTAGTCGGATCAAGCCCCATGTCTCATTTTGAAGCAATTCATAAAGCCACTCAGATAATACCCAGCTTTCCTTTTTATAGGCCGGGTCGTTTCGACTTTGCTGGAAGCTAATATAACTTCCTACAAGCGCAGTCAGTCGTCTCCGGTCAGGATCTATTGCGCCATGTAAATCTAGACGTTGCAACAGTCGATTGAATTCCGATCGTAAGGGCAATTGATCCTTGGGATCTTGGGATCGCCAGATCAGCATTCCAAGGAAGAACAGTTAAGCTTTGATGTGCTGTTACAGTGGACAAGGGGCACGGGATTTTTGGGGAGCGAGCGGATTTGGGTATCGTTCTACATTCGACGCTGGCCAGGAACCAATTCGCAACTTGGTATTACAGGTCACGACTGTAAAATTATCTCAACAGTAATTTCGCTTTCCTGTGTGAACAGAAGAGGAGGTCGTTCCACAACCACGTCATTTGTAGGGCAGGACGACCTGATTCTTCTATCTTTCAATTTTCGCTAGGGGCTCGTGTAGATCGCCGGGGAGCCGGGACACAACATGTGTCCACGTAAGAGACTAAGCCGAAAGGAAGCAAGGCGTAAGCAGGATGGAGACAGACGGCCAGAAGCGCGGACGCATTCTGGTCTGGATTGCCCAGACTGCCGTGCGCCAACCACCTACGGGACCATTGGCCCACACGTGGATCGAATCGAATCAAGGTGAGAAAGTCTTGGTGTGCGTGCTGCAGTTGAGACCGCCACCCTATTCCTTGAAAAAAAAAGAGCGCGCGGATATTTGGTCGGCGCAGCCATTAGCTCTCCATTGCCCTTAAGTTTGCTGAACTGATTTATTTCGGTACAAAGGCGTCGGCACTAATGGACGCTTGTCAGGTGCTTTGACGGAGATAGAGTCGTTCGTTTCATACAACAATAGATCTCCAACGCTGGCTTTCCCTTGCTACCATATACAGCAAACGCCTAGAGTCGATTGAGAAGTTGAATGGAAAGGGGGAGCGGACTATGGTAAGCCTACACGAGGTATCCGTACATATAAAATGCTGCCAGAGGGTACATTGGCTAAGCGAACCCACAGATCTCTGACAGCCCCTGAAATCCTTCCCACCATCAGCTTTTCCTGTCCTGTTCCTGGTGGCTAGCGGTCTGATTACAACTTTGTTCCTGCAGCTTTGGTAGTGGTACCTGCATGTGCTACGCAAGAACAAGTCAGACCTGGTGCTGGCGGCACGGCGTGAGGTCTGATAGAGGGTGGCTCTGCTCTGCGATTGGTGGACGATATGTGCTCATCCTTTGGTCAACGGCCATTGGTAAGTACATGTCTACATCTGCCAGGTAAACAATGGATCTTTCAAAAAAGAAAACCCACGAGACATGACACGTTATATTTAGCAAATTGACTATTGATTCAAAGAGGAGTCATCAAAGGAGACTAGAAATTGTTTACAAAAGAAAATCTGGTGCGTTTTACCCAGTGCAGTTTATCCAAGTACCCGTACGTATTACAAGTACATACATACACACATTCGGCTCTCAAAAAGCAAGCCAATAGGAAGCATCGGGTTTACGGTCTAGGATGTATGCAGTCAAGTTAGTCAGCTTTTCATCTGAACAGTTACTCAGGTCCCTACTCCCTAATCCGGGCTGATAAGTGTGTCTGTGAGATAACCTTAGTTTACATATTCACATGTTGATCAATTATAGCGCTAATCATATAGACAGCAAACTGATTCATGCCAATTGCCTTGATTCTTTCCTAATTCTTCGTGTGAAGTCTTCCGTCAAAGCGCCCGCACGGTTCCTTCCCCTCTTGGCGGTTAATCCGGCCCTAAAACTCGTACTTCTTGTAGGGTAAAAACCCCGCTAAAGTAGATCGGGCAATTGGCGGCTGGCCAGGCACGCCTAGAGACGCTAACCACTAAGAAATCGGATGGAACCCCTTGTTCTTTGCCTGTCCGTCTCCCCCCCTGTGCCCCACCATATACGCGTGCCCCACACG
The DNA here is from genome assembly GCA_028565235.1 of Hypoxylon lenormandii. NCBI lineage: Eukaryota > Fungi > Ascomycota > Sordariomycetes > Xylariales > Hypoxylaceae > Hypoxylon > Hypoxylon lenormandii. The sequence continues at coordinate 9,144 of JAOWAP010006941.1, forward strand.
CATCCCGATTGCTGGACCTGCATGTACCTGAAGTAACTGACTCCTCCTTCTACCAGCGTAAGCAACATAAAACACCGGCGCCGAATAAATTCGTCCTCTCCTACCCTTCACTCTTTTTTTCCTTCTTTCACTCTCACCAGTCTTTCGATCTTTCGAGACTTACGGCTGCTTCTTTTTTCCCTTCCCCGCACATTCATTTCTCGTTCTGTACATTTCCCCCAGGTCGCCAGCTTCGACCTCATTATATCCCACTCTCTCTCTTGTTCTTTGTGACCGGCCTCGATTTATTAACTGAATCGCCCGCTTTCTTCGTGTGTCCTTTCGTCCAACGTCACACACGCAACCGAATCACAACCAACTCACATTGTCCAAGGGTGCAACTCAATCCTCAACTCATCAAACTCGCATCATTCCTTCTGCGTCTTTGATAGACTGCACCATCTGCGCAGAGCGTATAACACTCTTCGACGAATTCGTTCCTTACTCCGATAGTATCTCGAGATACATCTTTCCCCTCCTTTGAGTAGACTGCTGGCACCTTGACACTCCTTAGCGGAAATCGCAACAACGACTATTGAAAGCATACGGAAAAATACGAACCACGCTATCAACACATTCTCACCTAGAACATAGGAACAAATCAAACAATAACCTACAGCAAGAACACACAGTTGAGCACTTCGAGACTTAACCAAGATGTACTCCAAGCTCAGCATTCTGGCGCTTTGCGCTGCCGCCTCCATCCAGGAAGTTGCGGGTGCTTCGATTCATCGCCACAAGCACCCCAAGAGAGAGATCGTCTGGGCTGAGACCGACACTGTCGTCTTTACCGAAATTGTGACCGTTACTGTTACTGCCGGCGAGGAGGCATTTACCAACCAGGCAATTCCGACTTCCTCACCCGATTTTAAGGGCAAGGGCAAGGGAGGTTCCCAGTATCCCGGTGCTTCGATCGTGCAGTCATCAGTCTCAACCTCGACTTCGGTCCCCACTGTTGAGTCAACTTCATCCGCCGTTGCGGTTGCTTCGCCTGCCGTCCCTGCGGTTGAGGTGACTTATGCCACCTCGTCTCCCACCACCTTGGCTACTGCGGTCAAGCCTTCCTCTTCGTCGGCTGCCGAGTCTCCTGTCGCCAGCCCCACTACCGAGACTTCTGCCGCTGAGACTCCTGTCGTGCAGTACCCCACCACCGAGGCTACCACCGCCGCCCAGACTACGGAGGCTGCTACCACATCGACTACTTCTACTGCCGCGGCTTCTACGACCACCGCTGCGTCTTCTGGTACCGGAACGAGCAAGCGAGGTGCTGCCTACAATGATGCCAGCCTTGTTGAGACTCTCTTGGGCCTGAGCAAGGAGATCACATGGGCATACAACTGGGGATCCGACCCCGGTCAGCTTGACTCTGCCGTCATGTACTACCCAATGCTCTGGTCTCCTGCACCTGATCACTCATCCGACTGGGATACCAAGGCAGAAGCCGCTATCGCCCGGGGATCGGACCACTTCCTCAGCTTCAATGAACCTGATATAAATGAACAGGCTAATATGACGCCCGGGGATGCCGCTGCCGGACACATCCAGTTCATGAACCCGTACGCCGGCCGAGTTAGGATCAGCTCGCCTGCCATTTCTAGCAGTGAGAATGCGGGCATGGGTATCGATTGGTTAAACAGCTTTTTCACCTCTTGCGACGGCAAATGCCAGGTTGACTTCTGTGCTGCTCACTGGTATGGCCCCGGAGGTGAGGAAGGCGCAACCCTGTTCTTGGACCACCTCACCAAGGTCCACGATGCTTGCGACAGCAAGCCTGTTTGGGTTACCGAATTCCAAGCAATTAGCGGCGACGCCGATGCCTTCCTGAAGGCAGTAACTGAGAAGCTGGACGGCGATAGCGCCTACAGCTTCGTCGAGAAGTACTCGTACTTCATGCTTACGGAGGGTAGCCTTTTGGACTCGGCGACGACCTTGAGTTCTATCGGCAAGATCTTCGCCGGCGTGTCCTAAACCCAGTCGCTTATCTTAAGGGGCGATCTTTCACTTCTTTTACAACTTCTTGTTCTACGAGCTTTTAGGGGGATCAGGCACGGTATCGGCATTGCGATGGATTACAAAAAATTCGGCACTTCACTTCTTTGTACATAAGTTCAGTTGACTCTCTAGTTGAGTCGCACTGGATATCTGGTCGTCTTGGGTCATACCCACCAGTATCTAGCTGCTTGTTTTTAGACACGGATCGAGGGCATCTCAGGGATCAAGGTAGATTCATGAAGATACGATCACAAACGAGATGAAACGAAAGCAAATGAGGCTTTTCGCTTGTTCTAGAGGAAATTCGACCGTCTTTTTTCGTGTTAAAGTCTGATGTTTCGTGAAAGTCCTAACTATCCGTAAGAAGCAGTTAACTCTGCAAGTGACCTCATCCTTCTGGTCGCACGTAAAGTGGTGGCTGGCTCGGCGTAGTAGGATTTTTTATTATTAGATGTACACGAAGTCCATCCTATCCTATTCCTATCTCTTACTGTTGTAACAGCCAAGCCAGCAAGGATAATAGTATCTTGAACACAATCTCCTTCCCCTTTCTTTTTACCTACCTATCTTTCAATCACCACCGCGCCACCTCTCTCTCTCTCTCTTTCTTTCTTCCGTCCTTCCTTCCTTCTCAAATCCACCCCGCAGGCCCCTGGCTCTCGCCCTCCCCGACATCACCCTCGTCCCCATCCCCGTCCAGCGCGCCGTCAAACTCGTACCACTCCAGCTCGCCC
>JAOWAP010006952.1:0-11908 GCA_028565235.1 Hypoxylon lenormandii
GGGTGAAGTAAGATGATGTAGGAATTTATTCCGTACCTACCTCCTTAGGTACCTGATAACAACCTAGGTACTAGGTAGCTGCCACTTTGGAAGTAGAACAGTCGTATATAACAGATATTTATTTCATGAGTAGTACCGATATTAAGAAAAAGGAGAGAGAAGGGTGGTTGAGGTCCGCGAGGTACTCCATAATGAGATACTGGTCAATTTACGAATTCCAACGCGACCTGACCTCGGCTATCATCAATCTTCCTTTTAGTCCTGCTGTCCTTCTTCTTCTATGTATACGGAGTAGGTAAGGGGTCATCTGACGCCTGGATGTCTCGGAGAAAGAGAGCTGGTGTTACTGCCGGCTTCATTATAGACCTTCCGTAGGATCTGTCAGGGTCTTGCTCTTGCCTCCCGGGTAGGGTTACGGATCGGTTGGTCACCTTATCGCCTGGATAGGGGTTACGGGTCCGCTGGTACGAGGAAAGGGATAGCATGGAGATAGGCCCCTTCGTCCTGGTCTCTTATATATACACGGAGCTTGGTAGCCCCTTTGGTTCATAGCTCTTCGCGCAAAAGCATAGTTGTTTCCCTCATCGCATGGTTGGCCTCGTGGCAGGATCGCCGTTTCTATATGTGACCTACCTACATATTTTCCAATCAGTCACCGATGCGCGCCATGTTGCGGAGGTTGTGATTGTGCTGCGCTCCGAATATTCTTTGGGGTCGTTTACGTGTCGAGCGACGAATATATATATGAACTGACTAAACAGTCGTTGCTGAGGCGACTCTTGGCTTCTTGATGTTTTGCGCGCCTGCTACTCCGAAGTCCCTCGTGTTCTTGGTACAGCAAGCCGGAGAATCGATGGATCGCCAGTACGTTCCACCATTGACAGTGGCTAAGGGTCGGCGGCGGCGACAGGAACGGAGTCAGTTAGGCGCCTTTGGGTCTCTCTTCTCTCGAAAGAAGTTTAGGCCCAGCCTGTAGAGCCGGTACAATGAGATTATCGAGCAAGGCTCTCTGCCTTTGAGGAAGCCTAACTCGACAGAGAGTAGAGCCGCCAGTGCCTTACAGGGCGTTCTAAGACAGGTAGGCTGTTTGAAATTTCGGAGGTGATTAGGTGGCTACAGATAAAGCACAGCCTACCTAACTATTTTCTGCACGGTGAATTGTAAGACTGCTGATAGGTCTGGAGTTTAGCACCGCCTCCGCCACGTAATTGGGCATATTCTCTTATCTCGCTTCTCTACCTAAGCAATCCTTTTCTCTTCTATTTTATCTCTTTGCTTTATGCAATTAAACCAGAGTTCTTACAGCCGCTCTGAACTGGGTTGAATGCGTCGCAATGGCGATGGCCTCTTCGTCATGGCTAGACGATGCGTTCAAGTCTGCAAAAGAAGACTTTAAAAGAAGCCTGAAGAATCCAGCACTGTATGATTTCTCGAAGATTGTCCGGATAGAAGATGTATACGACGAAGCCAAAAAGATACAAAGAGAACAAGCAAAGACAAAAACACTTCGTGGACTGAAACGGCTTGAGCCACTCATTAATGGTCTCAAGGAGTACTCTGCCGTTGTGGAGGTGTTCATCCAAGCGAAGCCTGATGTGATGAGTCTTATCTGGGTATGGTTCATCCCCCTATCCTCGCGCAACGGGATGAGTAGCTGGCTGACGATAGTTGGTTGTTGTGTGAAGGGCCCTCTCAAATTGATACTCCAGGTAAGATTGCATCGACGATTTTGGAAAATTAATAATATCAAGCCTAACCCGTTTTCGCAATTAGGCATCGAGTTCTGTCCTTTTCGCCTTCGAAAAGGTGGTTCAGGTTATACGAGACATTGGCATGGTACTTCCGAATTTCAAAGTATATGCTGAGTTATTCCAATCAAACCATGACGTTCGCCGGGCTTTATGTCTATTTTATGCAGACATTTTAGACTTTTATGCCGCCCTGTTGAACTTCCTTACGAACAGAAGTAAGTAGCAGTGTAGACCAAAGCAATACTTGATGTCAACTTCTTGCTTATCTCATATCTTCTAATCTAGGGCTGAATGTGCTCCTGGAGTCTGTGTGGCCCAACATTCGCTCGAGTATTGGGAAGATCCAGGAGAACATGGAGCAACACAAAGTGATGATGACCATGAGTGTGACGCTTGAAGATATCTTGCGGGCTGACCAGGCCCGGAAACTCGCTCTTGAGGAAAATGGGCACCAACAAGCGTTCAGAGATCGCCAGACTTTCAGTACCATCCGTAACGAGCTCAACCCGCACGAGTATGATACAAAGCTAGCTGAAATTGCCCGTCAGAGCTCTGTATATCCCGGGGAATGGTTGAAAAGTGAGCCGGACTTTATGAGATGGCTCGACACCGCAGATAGAACCCTGAGGTGTATGTGGCTGTATGGAATTCCAGGTTCTGGTGAGTAAAATGCGTCAGTTCTGTAACATTGTAATAACCAACAATACAGGCAAAACTTTCCTTGTCGGTAATCTCATAAAAAGAATGCAGAATTCCGGGCAACGAGTACTCTTCGTATTTCTATCCCACGATAACCAGTCTGCCGGCGACTCTATCAACGTTTTTCATACAATCCTCTTCCAACTCCTTGAGGAGGACTCAACCTGCCGATCAATTCTCTACGAAGCTTCTCACTCTGACTACAGAAAGCTCAAAAGTGATTCTGGTTTTGTCATGGACCTGCTGTGCAAGATCTTTAAGGCTGTAGGACCCAGTTTCATCATCCTGGACGGCCTGGATGAATTGGATGAGCTAGCTTGGAAGCGCCTGCTATCTGATATGCTTCAACTACACGAAAGTTGCCCAGAGACAAAACTGCTCATTAGTAGCAGAGAAGAACGCGATATCTCACTCCGGCTAAGAGAAAAAGCGGTTCCTCTCCGGGTGGATCATAAAAACTTCGAAGACATCAATTCCTTCGTCCAACTAGAGTGCCAGGATCTTCTTCTCGAAATGGAAGCCCAAGGAGCGGGTAAGCAGACATGCCTCAAGGTCAAGGAGGCGCTTAGCACCATTGCGGAGAATGCTGAAGGGATGTTTATTTACGCCAAACTGGTACTGCATATGGTGGCAGAAAAGAGGACCGTCCCAGATATCGAAGCAGAAGTGGAAAATCTCCCGAGAGGGTTAGACCAGGTGTAAGTGTTGATGGCATCAGGAAACCATAGACCATATTCATTACTAATTGCCACACAGCTATGGTCGACTTCTTGCAAGGATCAAGAGTAAACCTGCAGCTCGTATAATATTGCAGTGGATTGCATGCGCTCGGCGACCTTTGACAGAAGAGGAAATGCTCCAGATATTGGCTGTCAAACCCGGACAGCTCGATTTCACAGAGGTCGGTTTCACGAAGGTGCGCAAGGAGTTTCGTGACATTCGCAAGGAGTGTGGCCCAATCATCGAGATCAGCAAAGGCACTATTCGATTCGTTCATTTCTCAGCTAAAGAGTACGAATACTTCCATAATATACTATGAATAAATTGCTGACCTGGTCTAGATACCTTCTCCATGAACAGAGCAATAATTTCTTGGACCTAACTGAGGCACACCTAGATGCCGCTCTCATCTGCACAACATACCTGTCTTTCTTATCTTTCAATACGCTGTTCTCTTCTTCATCAGACGAGATACTTGCCATAGAAAAGCAGATTGTAGATGGCGACTATGTCATGTTCGAATACGCATCGATGGAATTCCTAGAACATCTTTTATCTTCTTTTGGAAATCGGGGTTCGGACCTGGACAGTCGACTCCTTGCGACGACGAATCGCCTCCAAGAGATTCGAGCGCATGATTATATCGATATTTCTCACATTCCGAAACATTTCACTCACAAGTTTGAGAGTTTCGGTCATAATCCTGGACTCCATGCAATTCTCTCTGCTGTCGCGTATTTCCAGAGGAAGGCTGACCTTGGACTACTTGATAATCACGGTAAGAAAAGCTCCAACAAATATCGCCCATACTAAAGCGGCTAATGATGTGCGTATATAAGAGGTCGTGGATTCTTCAATCAATGACCCTCTTAGGCTCTTCTTAGCTCGCCGCAGATTTCGGCAGAGCCTAGAGTCCATCGTATGCCTTAAACCAAATCAAGAAACGTTGAAGCGCTTATATAGAACGAAGTTGTATCATTGCGACCAATACTTCTGCCACGCATACCGGAATGGATTTGAATCACCGCGAGCTAGAGATCAGCACCTAGGAATCCACCATCGATCGTACAAATGCCCCGTAGCAAATTGTCTGTTTGCAGAGATAGGGCTCCGCAACACATCCGAGCTTCAAACTCACAGACAGACTGCTCATCCTTCACGGACATTCGAAAAGGATCCCATCTCTAGCAATTTACCAAGGCAACCGCTAGCCAATGCTTGTCAGGTTATTCACGATGCTGTGATGCTTGATCAAGTAGAAACTATCAAACGGCTGCTGCCTAAGATTAAGACTCTTAATGTCTGGGATGCGGGCAGGATTCTTGGTTTAGCTAGCTGGAAAGCATCCCCAGATACTCTTTCCTACCTTCTTCCTCTATTCGACACGCCCAAAGAGGAATTACTAGGAGTGGCACTGGAGACAGAAAACCTACCAAACATTAAGCTTTTACTCTCTCAGGGAGCAAAGATGTCGACACCTGTAAGGATTCAATTTTCAGGTTCTAAAAAGAGGTTATACGGCCGATACCCATATAGTGGCTACATTCGAGCATTAAGCCTCTGGAGTCCCGATTTGATGGCGTATTTGACAAACGAGTGTAAGGTTGACCTCCCTATGGAAATTAAAAGCCCAGAGGACATCTTTGAGGATCCTGCGATTTATGGCACCAGCTATGACGATGCAAGGAAGCGGTTTAGTGGAATAAAGCAGTACATCCTCTGGCCTGAAGCATATAAGAAGGGAGCATGTGCTGCTGCAATGAATGGGCACATCCTTGCGGTCAGGATTTGTCTAGATAATGGAGGCGATCCGAATGCAGTTTACCGATCATATAAAACAAAGGACCCAGGACGAAACACTAATGGTGCACTATATCAAGCTGTAAGATTTGGAGGTCGAAGAGGCGCTGGAGTGGTGAAAGTACTCTTGCAGCACGGCGCGGACCCCAACATCCACTGTAGTAACATAGAGAAATTGGTTGGAATGAAGAAAATAGAGAAAAGTTTTGGGCTTCCTTGGAAAGATATTGTTCAGAGAATTCAATCAGGGGAGGACCTTGCTGTCACCTAGGTTGGGTGATAGTACCTACCTAGGTAAGTACGTGGACGAGGGTTTCTACTCGGCACAAGGATATGGGTTTTATTTTATTTATTTATTGTCTACCATATATGCTGGCAGCTTAAACCGGTCATCTAATCTCCTTCATATCCTTTGATATCTAGACACAATGCTCAAGATCAGACACTACCTACCTAGCTTCCAATACATTCCAATTCCCCTTTTTATACCATAGGTTATTAACAGAAGGGGGAAATTTACATCCGATAATTTTATGTGTATAGCATAGCTACCAGGTACTGTAGGAGGTAGGTAGGTAGGTACTTGGTATTCAGTTAAGTCTTTGCTAAGTTGAGTGTATTCATTTGCCTACCTCGTATGCTACGTCTGTTTGACGCGAAGCGTACGTATGAAATACTGTATAGATCAAGATCAGCCTCTTCGTTACGTGATGTTTATAAAAGAAGTTACTGACTTTTGATATAGCCTTAACCTCACTTTGGAATACCCTAGAATCATCAAGAGACGATGCGATAAGGTTCATCTTCCACACTTGTCTCTGCCGGATATACTATAGCCTTCGTTAGCAAACGACTGTGGTATTATTCTGAGAACTGACCTGTTCGATTGAGTCTTGGCCAGACACAATATAGCGCGTGACTACAACCTCGCTCTCTTGGCCCAATCGATAAACACGATCCATGGCTTGTTTCTCTAATAAAGGATTCCATCCAGGCTCCATTAGATGTACGTGATTGGCCATAGTTAGGTCAAGGCTGTTGCTTGTTAACTGTATGACCTTTCCCCCAAACCAAATCACCATTGCTTACCCAACTGCAGCACTTCCAAGCGAAGCAAGCAAAATCGAGCAGTCCGGGTTAGAACGAAAGCTTCCAAGCGCACTGCGTCTCTGCGATAGGGTTTTACTGCCATCAAGCCTCTCATATATGAAGTCGTTCGCCGATAGTGCTTTGCCGATAAGGTCTAACATGCCTGTCCATGTTGAAAATACGACGCTATGGGTGGTTAATACTGTACAGGTAAGGGCGTTGTTAAATGTGACTCACCTCTTCGTTGGGGGCTTACCGGATACAACTGCAGCTTGATGGACCACCCGTAAGTTCTCGAGCAACGCCTTGACTTTGGATGAAGGTCGATATTGCATCGATCCAAGTTCAGGGGGTGCTGTTGAATCCACTCCTGCATCCTTAGCTCCTTTAAGAGCATTATTATTACACAGCGGACAGGTGGAGTCGGAAGCATCATTTAGAATGACTCGATTCTCAAGACATGCTTGACAAACTTGGTGAAAGCACGAGAAGACACAATATGACGACTCATCTTCGCCATCCAAAGATATATCGCATGCCTCACATCTCTGTAACTGGGGAAGTATAGCATCACCAAAGACTGAAACCTTACGTAGCCAGGTTTGCAGGTTTTGTGGAAGAAGGTCCTTGCCGTGGTTGCAAATCTGACGAAGCCGAAGAATGAGCTGGAATGTATTCATGACTGACCCACCGGAGTCGATAGATCGCATAAAGTATCGCTTGACTAAGTCGTAAAGTGCGTTCTCTTCATCGTCTAGATGAACTTCGTGGATCCTTTCCCATTGTCGTGGGAGGTTGAGCTCTGCATCAAGAGCCTTTTTCGTTCGACGGAGAGCGATCGCTTTGATCAATAACCTAAGTCTTTCCCATCCAGCCGAGTTTCCAACATTAATAGGGGTGAGGAACATGTTGCGAAACAAACTGGGGTCATCGAATGGGTCTACTCTTAAAAATTCAACAAGAGAGCCAAGGTCTTCTAGGCGGTTATGAATCGGTGTCCCGGTCAAACACCAGCGGTGTCTAGCTTTGAGCGTTTTGACTGCGTGAAATGTCTTCGAATTACGATTTCTAACGATATGGGCTAGAAAATTGTTTAGCTATTAGTCATGTATGAAGGCAATCGTTACCTACCCTCGTCGAGGACAACCCTATGCCAGTTAATACTGTGAAGGTTACTTCGTCTGGATTCTTTCAACTCCATTCTCTCAACTCCATCATGCGGCAACCCAGCTCTAAGAGTCTCGTATGATGTGAGAACTACATTAGCGTTCTGTAAGGCTGCGGTATTGTCATCTCTTGCCGGTCCGTGGTAGATCCTATAGGCTAGAGACCCTGTCTTGAAATGTCTTCAACGTTAAGTTAGGTAGCCAATAACTCTAAGCAAGGATACTCAACACTCACTTGTTTATTTGATCCTGCCAGCCAGTAATAGCTATGGTGTATTAGTAAATGCACCTAGGTAGTCTAGTAGGGGGCAGCAGGCAAGCGGTAGTACTCGTCATAGGGCATACTATCAAAGTGCCACCAGAATTCTCGTTCTTCTCACCCAAGGACGTCGTGATCAGTGCCAGGGTTGTCAGGGTCTTTCCAAGTCCCATATCCTTAATAATCTACGTTAGTGAAGCCAGATGGAATAGGAAAGCAACCCTCACGTCCGCAAGGAGACCACCAAGGCAAAGGCTTGGTGTTTGAGCAACGAAACGTTGAGTGACCGTGTTATAAAATCTATGGAAAGTGAGCAGGAAGACCATTATGTGCCTTTTAGGCTCTTACCTGGGGTATGACGGGCCCGTTTCAGAATTTTCGACCCAGAGAGAAGGAAACTCTGCATCCCGAGTACAGCCTGCTTCCTTCTCTATCATCATTGAGAGAGCTTTCCTTTGATGGCTAGGCTTTTTTAGTAATTGTTACCATTAAATGAAACCCAAAACTTACTCTTTTAGTTCAGTGACAAGAATATCGGATATCTCGACTCTCCTAAAAGTACTAGGTCCAGTTGCAGAGTCTAGAAGTTCGGCAACCTTGCTTTTCTCATTTTCGCCCAAGACTGTTACTTGAGCTGATGATATCTCGTTACGCGTCCAAGGGGTTTCATCTTCCTTATCAGAATGAAGGCACTGCGGGTTATGGTACGGTCGCGTCGCGTCATACCCGTCCGGTTGCTGGAGGAAACAATCCTGCTCCAAGAGCATGTCTCCAACAGAGTCACTGTCTCTAAGCCAGCCGTATATAAGTACCTCAATTCTTTCGGGGGTCTTGATCGACGCAGAGAGCTCTACGTTGTGATCTTTGATTAGACTGATCACAACTCTGGCTGCGCCCTGATCGAGCAAGCCACCGTATTCATTGGAGGCTGCGTCTTTTATGATCACTAAGGTCCCATTTACTTCGAGGGACACGTCCTTAGCAACCTTCCCATTGAAGAACTTTTCTTGAAGTCGAAAATTTTCGAAGGTGACCTACCCAAGTCCTATCAATAAATCGTCTATTCACGCCGAATGATCCACTCACCACGCCAAAACAAGAATCATACAAATTCTCGTTGAGACATATAGAATCTTGGGATTTTGAAGTTGGCGCCACAGACGACGCAGCGCCTGAAGCTCCTTCGTCGCATTGCGTCGGATTCTCGCTACCAAAGTAGTCACCGTTACCGTCCCCATTACCGTCACCATCACCTACACTATTGTTCACAGCGACATCAAAATTGTACGATCCTGAAATAGTGGTGTCTTCTGTGGAGGCGAAGTAATTGTGCTGAATTAATTCTGAGGGTTGCCAGGATGTCCAGTCTGTAGGAACCTGCGACGTCGCGAAATCAAGAACCGGCCAAGTGGTGGTTGTATTGTCTGTAAACTTGGAAAGCTGCCATCCGTCGTTACTATATTGCTCCCATTGCTGTGCTGACGGTCCAACTAGATCCGGAAGCTGCTGCAGGTGTATACTTGAGGGTATATCGGAGCCAGGCGTGGTCGGTTCCACGGATGCAGTCCCTTCAAATCTTGGAAAGTGAAATGAAGGCAAGAGAATAGGTTCTCCCATGCAAGAAGCCCCTGAGACCACCGGATCTTGAAGAATGCAGCTTCTTTTAGAGGGTCCTGCGCATGGCGCAGTTGAGTGTTCGTTAACTCCCAGCCACGGATCCGTGAAGTTCCAAGAGCGCTTGACTCCCAAGGCTGGAGATGTTAGATTAAAGCCCTCGGTATACTCTTGTTTCTCATTCATCTCTCATCTGTTTTCTCTTGATTCCTTGTAATATATTTGGTAGGCACCTAGGTAAGTACGATGATAAGAAATTAATTGGAAAATGTTGATATTATCGATTTAAGAGAAGTGAAAGCGGAATGTGAGTAGGTTAGGAAGTATGAGGTAGGTATGGTAGGGCTTATTACTTGTCATGGTGACTTGTTGGTATTGCTCAGCCCCCCCCATAGTGCTCGGGTTCGCTAAGCGTCTTTCCCATTGCGCAGCAAATGAGATGCACAGAAGAAAACTCAGGCTGTGATGCTACCCAACTGCCGATCGTAGGCTTTTCTAGGTGCTCACTTACTATACGTGGCGCACTCTAGGCACTGCAATTAAGCCACACTGTCGTGAAATGTTCAATGCTGCGATGCAGTGGTATGTTTAAGCTCTAAATAATCATGACCAGAAAGAAGACGTAGGTCAGGCCAAAGAAGGTGAACAGTGCTGTGATAATAGTAAGTGACTGCATGAAGCACAATTGCGAGATACAAAACCTACCTACCTTGTCTGAAGTAAATAGCATATTTTTCAGTCCCTGGATCCCAATCGCTGGCATACTTCAGCTAGTCTGACTTGTCGGGGGTGGTAGAGATCCAAATCCATTTCAACGTGGACCAACTCGGGCTCAAAGGAGAGGTCAGCATACAAAAGCTCTTGCAACCTCGATAGGGTGGGAGATACATGCGATGTATACATGTAGATACCTCTCATGTACTTAATGTACCGAGTATATACCTCCTGTACTCCCAACTAGATGCCAACAACGAGCTTTCATCATCCCTTATTTAAACAGAGAGTAGCTTTGTGGCCAATCTTCACCAGAACCTCGCTACCTGCACAGAGAATCTGCCCAGAGAACTATTGCTGGGCTCCACAAACGGTATGGTAAGTGTCCGCTGGGTGTCCTCTCCTTGCTCCTAGGATTTCAAGTCCAACGTGTGGCTCAGGACCTATCATTTGAATTAGTCCGCACGAGCTCCACGTAAATGACCCCGACTTTTTCAAGGATTTATACTGCTCGGATGGTCGTTGGAATAAATACAGCTGGGCCTTCGACCCTTTTGGTGTACCATTTTCGACCATATGTTGCGTGGATCACGACCTTCATAAGGAGTGGCGTGCGCCCTTGGAGCGTTACATCTCTAAAGCGAATGTGGAACGAAATTAGGACACGATACAAGACTTAATAGCCAAGCTGTGTAGCCGAATCGATGAATTTGACGGGGAAGTCAGGACAGTGAATCTCGGCAGCGCCCTTAGCGCCTTCGTCCGGGATGTGGTGACGCAGCGGCTCCTTGGGAAATGTTATAACAACCTCGAGAAGGAAGGTTTTAACAGTAGAATGGCTGCTGTCTTCCAGGGCGCAGACCACGTATGGCGCGTGACTGAACATTTTCGCTAGTTCGGTCCGCTTATGAAGTCGACCCGTCTTCTGTCATTGAGAAGACAGGGGACAAAGGAGCAATTGACATCTTTAGCTTTCTCAATGTACGTGATCATGCTGTTCTATCTCACTGTTTAGTACTTTCCGCTGATAGAAATATGCTGTAGGATATGCTGGTCGTCACCAGAGAGACGCTGTCTATCTTTTCAGCATCAGCAGTCGCCGATGAAGTCAAGGATGAGCGCTCTATCATTTAGGCCATAGTGCAGTCTGACCTGCCACCTAATGAAAATAATCTTATGCATGTCTTCGACGACGTTAGCACCGGTGTCGCAACGCGCCAGGCATGCATCGCACCCGACCGAGAGTAGTATACGATAAGTGGCAGATACTTATCGGGACACCAATAGGCATGACGGCACTACTGATGCATATGGACGAGAAGTTGTATCCCGATCCAGAACGCTTCGAGCCTGAGGGGTGGGTGGACTTAGAGGCTCGAAAGAAGGCAGATAAAACGTTTGCGTTGTTCTCAAGAGGGACCCGTAACTATCTTGGGATGCAGTAAGTGTTTTACTTTCTTATATCATCGGCACCAAGGATGGGAGCGGGCTCAAGGCATTTGTTACGAAGCATAAATAAGCCTTGATCAGCCTGGCTAGATGGCTAGAAGCTATCATGACAGAGAAATAAACATTAGAAATGGGAAAACTAGTCTAGTAAAAATTTATAAAAAAAAAAATCTACCCTGTAATACCAATAGGAGGCGTACGATAAGATAAGGAACGCGAATATTTCGTATTCTTGCTAGGAATTTCGGTATTAAAATCAATTCAAACGCCGCGACAACCTAGAACCATCTTCATGAGCGCGACATGGTCCACGCCCAGGTGGCCGTCCTCTCTGCTGCAGGCGCATTATAGCCTACATCTGAGAGCCCTGTACCTGCGACCACACTCCCACCCCTTCCAACTTCCAACCTCAGCACGGCTCCAACGATGCCTATCCTCCGAATCCCCACCCGGAGGGCGACCCCTCCTCACGCTCGCTATCGAGACGTCCTGCGATGACACGTGCGTTGCGGTTCTAGAAAAGGACCGGGGAGCCGGGGGAGCAGCGCGCCTTCTCTTTAACAAGAAGATAACATCCGACAACCGCCAATTTCGCGGCGTGCACCCCATAGCGGCCGTCGCGTCGCATACGCAGCACCTAGCCGAGA
>JAOWAP010006963.1:0-11906 GCA_028565235.1 Hypoxylon lenormandii
ACTGGGCAAGCCCGTGGCGCGCGGCAGCGACGAGAAGCAGCGGTCGCAGGAATGAAGACATGGCGAGGGCAATTGTCACGACGCGTGAGGAACGAGGAGAGGGAAGGAAAAAATAATTCAGGACGCTACGTCGTGCCTTATTAGAGACGCGAGAGGGCTTCCAGAACGGTCACCTACCTTGGAGCTTTTGGGCAGCTGGCATGGATTAATCTTACCGAGCCAGGTTTTCTTTCTCCATAGTGCTGCCGACAACCATACTAGGCAAGGAGCTGTGATAGCAGGCTGACGCCATTGGCGGTGCACAGTTATCGTATCTACGATGTCTGGATGTCCGCGTCGACCGGGGCTGCACAGTCGCACGGGGGCCTAGCTGGAATAGGCATGCCAATTACTTATCTGCCAGTTCGCATCGATATCGTGCGGGGCCAGCGTTCCATTGCCCTTCTGTTGCAGCCGTTGGTCACCCACTTGTCCAGGGGAACCCCGGAAGAGGCGAATTCGCAATGTTGATCTTCTTTATGCGAGAGAGACTTGTCGCGTTCGTAAATAAAAAAGCTCGTTAATTCGATCCTTCATCCATGATGAGGGGCATGGAATTTAGTATCGGGCCATAATCTGATGGCGGCTCTAGGCATACGATTGGTACGCAGGCATAAGAATGTACTAACAAATATAAGCTTTTCATTACAAGATCTATCTAGTCTCTATCTGGTCTCTATCACTCAATTCCATACTTTATATATAAGTCGCATCAAAAATTATAGATTCTCATCATCATATATAACCCCCATTCATGCTCACAAAACCAAGATTCAACAATTCCGTCATGCTCCATTCCAAATACCAAACCTCGGCCTTTGAACCGCGTCATTCCGTTTTGCAGCTAAGAGAATCCTACCCCTCTCCCTTAGAAAAGACGGAGCTTACCGATCTACCGATGACCTGAGATGATATGAATTAGTCATTAATCCGGGA
The DNA here is from genome assembly GCA_028565235.1 of Hypoxylon lenormandii. Taxonomy (NCBI): domain Eukaryota; kingdom Fungi; phylum Ascomycota; class Sordariomycetes; order Xylariales; family Hypoxylaceae; genus Hypoxylon; species Hypoxylon lenormandii. The sequence goes on from JAOWAP010006963.1 coordinate 976, forward strand.
TATGTATATATGTTACATAACGGAATGGGGAGAGGAGGAATAGTCTTACACCAACGTCTCTCAATTACACACGGCGGCGTCGCCTTCATTGCTCTGAGATCCGAAGTAACAGATGGCGGCTGGCTTTATATATTTTTTTCGATTGACTTGCGTGAAACATGAATAAGCAGATGCCAAAACTCCATACCCCCTTACTCCCAAACCTCTTGAGCAATATCGTTATATCGGTATCTATTTTACAGTAGCAAGCATATAAGACCGATAGTTGCTATGCTTCCCAAGAGCATCACATTTGATGCTGACTTGGATGCTCTGCTGCTAATAGTCGTCGTTGTCGTCGTGCTTGCTCTAGTTGTCCGAGACGTTGACGACGTCGAAGTCTGCAATTTCTCTGGTTAGCATTTATGCCCGAGTTCGCCGAAATAGCCACGCGCCAAACCAGGGGGTGATGCGACAAGCAGACACTTACAGAAGTTGGATCTCTGGTAACGGTAACCGTGACCGCACCGGAACTCGTGCTACGCGCGGCCGACGCCGTGACTGTCCTCGTACTCCTTCTCGCAGTCGCCCCGGTGGTTGTCCTCTGCGAAATGCTTGCCCCGGACGGACTTGCGACGGCCGCTGTAGCAGTCCCAAGACTTGCCGATGAGACAACCCCGCCGGTCGATCCAATGGTTACAGTGCTCGCTGAGCCCGATTGCGTTACCGTAAACGATCCACCATTCGTGAGCGAGGTAGTCAGCGTACTCGCACCAGAGGCGGTGCTTGTTGCTGATGGTACGTCTCGTGTGCCCGTGGATGTAATCGTTGTTATCAGGCTGCCAGAAGTTCTGGTTATGACAGTCGTGTATGTCGAACCCCCTGAAGTCCCTGAAGGCCCTATCGTTAGCGTGCTGGTCCCTACCACGACTGAACCACTTAGGGTACTCGTTCTCGTGATCACAGAGACAGTAACCTCATTGGCGGTACTTGACCCTGTTGTCGTCGTTCCCGAAACTGTAGTTCCGGAAGCACTAGTCTCTAACCTAGTACCAGTCGATGTAATAGTTGCTACCAAGCTGCCACTGGTGATGGTCTGGGTTGTAGTGAAAGTAGCTATAGCCGACGCAGTATTCGTTGCGGTGTCGGAAAAGGTAGACGTCAATGTACTTGTCAGGGTCGATGTCAAAGTTGTTACTGCCGAACCCGAGCCGCTTATCGTGCTCGTCCTAGTGCTTGTCCTTGTGAATGTGGACGTTAAGGCTGTCCCCGTTTCGGTCGCGGTCGTTGCCGTAATTGTGCTTGTCCCACTAACTCCTGCGGTATTCGTCCCTGTCCTCGTGATGGTAGAGGTGAAGACTGACCCTGCACTCGTGAACGTGCTCGTGACAGTAGATGTAAATGTGCTCGCGATAGTAGATGTAAATGTGCTCGTGATAGTGGATGTAAATGTGCTCGTCTCAGTTTCTGCGAGCGTGTTTGTTCCAGTTGTAGTGAATGTTGATATAAATGTGCTTCCGGAAGCTGTGATTGTATTCGTGATAGTTGATGTGAAAGGCCTAGTTCCTGAGCCGCTCAGAGTACTGGTTCCTGTCCTTGTGATGGTTGATGTGAAGGTGCTGTCTGAGCTCGTGTACGTGCTAGTGATAGTCGATGTGTAGGTTCTTGTTTGCGAAGTCCCCAGAGTGGTCGTCCCTGTTCTCGTGAAGGTAGATGTAAGTGTGCTACCTGAGTTGGTGAATGTACGTGTGGCAGTCGACGTGAAGGTCACTGTTCCTATTGTCGATAGCGACCCGGTCACAGTGTTTGTTCGCGTACTTGTGATAGTCGAGGTAAGCGTGCTGCCGGGGCTCGTGGATGTACGCGTAAGAGTTGATGTGATTGTCCCCGGTCCTGATCCAGTCACGGTGCTTGTTCTTGTGCTTGTTAGGGTAGATGTTACAGTACTACCTAAACTCGTAAATGTGCTCGTGAAGGTGCTCGTGAAGGTGCTCGTGAAGGTGTTCGTGAAGGTGTTCGTGATAGTTGATGTAAGGGTATTCGTACTCGTCGTCCTGGCCGTGCTTGTTACCGTTGCTGTGGCGGTAGACGTGACGGTAGATGTGAAGGTAGACGTGAAGGTAGACGTGAAGGCAGGCGTAAAAGTAGATGTGAAGGTAGAGGTGAACGTAGGTGTAAAAGTGGACGTGAAGGTAGACGTGAAAGTAGGCGTGAAGGTAGACGTGAAGGTAGTCGTGAAGGTACTACCGAAGCTGAAACTGGTGAAAGTTGTCGTGAAAGTACTTAATCCTGATCCTCTCGAGATACTTGGCGCTGTGTTCGTCGAGGACGTAAGTGATGCTCTTGAAGTAGTAGAAGAATCTGTGATGGCGGATGTGAAGGTACTAGTGGAGGTGTACGTAGACCCGAGACTACTGTAGATGAGAGTTGAAGTAAAGGTGGATGTTACTGTGGTGATTGAAGTGGATGGACTGCTGATTATTAATGTGCTCGTGGGGGTTGAAGTCAATGTGCTCGTAAATGTCGAGGTGTAGGTTGCGAGGCCAGAATTAATTGTTGTGCTTGTGGGTGTAGGTGTGTATGAAGTGTAAGTCGAATAGCTTGAATAGCTTGAATAGCTTGAATAGCTTGAATAGCTTGAATAATTTGAATAACTTGTAGGTGAGATAGTCTTAGTTGTCGATGTTCTGGCGGCTGAGGTGCGGCTCATGTCAGTGTTAGTAAAAATTTGAAGAGTACGGAGTCGTACCAATACTAGTGGTTACTGACCCATATGTGTTCGAAGAGCCGCCGTATCCGCCGCTCCCATAACCTGAAGGCGTAGTGTACGTTGTGGGATATGAATAACCCCACGTCTAGAAGATGGTGTTAGATATTGAGCACATACGTTGACAACATATAAATGGAAAGTAGTTGTTAAATACTCTAAACTTACAGTAGAAGATGTATAAGTATATGTGATATACTTTTGTATTTAGTTAGCCCAAGACTCGCCAATGCTGAAGCGCCTATAGAAGACTCTGGGGTAACTTGGAACGGTTAAGCAGTGGTTGGAAGGTACTTACGTCGGTTAACCATGAAGTATTTACCACCGTTTTAGTAACTGTATTCGTGACTACCTGTTTGTTGAATAGAAAGTCAGTAAACCTCGATAGATATAATATAATTCACGAATTTGATGCGTCCTATAGCCACGAAGCTAGAGGAGCATAGCCGTAGCTTGCTAAGAGTGGTAGCAATTGGAGTGGAAGGCGATATTAGGAAATAAGACTTACTATTGTTGTAACAGCCGTCACGGTTGAAGCCTCCCAGGTGCTTGTGCTTTTGTATGTGTCCTTATATGTTACTAGAGTTAGTATGGCTTAACTTTGAGCGCGGTCCAGGGTGTCATAGGACATATTTCTCCTTGCCACAAGATAATATTAAACGGAAAGGGGTTTTGGAGAAGGTTTTCGTAAGTCAAGCTGACTTACAACGCAGTTAGTGAAGCCGAAAGCAGCGAATCCGTGATTGAGATAGCTAGCTATGCCCGAATCCAATGAGTGTAAATCGTTGAAGCCATGTCCACCACGAGGATGACCGCCTTGATTATAGCGATTCTTGATGCCGTCAAACATGACTCGAGTTGAGCTTCTTATCTGATTCACGGCGCCCTCGATGGTGCGACATCCACAAAGCTCCGCAATCGTATCTCTTCGCGTTACCAATTGCGTAACAAGCGAGCCAATAGACTGTCTAAATGGCTGGATCGCTGAGTTTAGAGACTGTATATCTCCTGCTTCGAGCGGTCCGCCGTTCTGGATTGCGGTCGTGGTCGTCTTGATGGTAGAGGTCAATGACTGCAGCGTCGAATCGAGGTTGTTGATAGTGCCACCGGACCTTACACCTCGTATAGCACGGTTCACCGTGTGAACTTGCTGGTCAGCGGAGCGTATGGCATTCACAATGGAGTCGATTCCTTGTGAGCTATAGGTATTGCTCTGTCCTTGGTTGTGAGAACCTCCGGGCCCCTGCCCATTGCTAGCCCCTATGCCATTGTGATTCGAATTTTGAGATCCAGGAGGCGCATGGCCATGAGCTCCAGCTACTCCGTTGCGGTTGGAACCGCCGAAAGCATTGCCTCTGCCGCCTCCGGAACCAATCCCATTGGGTCCTCCTGGGCGACCTGCAATCACGACCACCACCTGTATGGCGACAGGAATTAAGAAGAGGTCACGCAAGAACTTCATGATGTCTGGCTTCGGAGGGTGAGAGCCGGTAAGGAATTATGAAAGAATGAATTGGGCTCTTATCGACTCTGTCATGAAGTGCCCAAGTTGTCGACTGTTAGCATATGGATGAGCATTGGTGATCGGCTGGGAAAAGGGTACGAGAGCACCCTTCGTAGGGTTTGTGGTTCTTAAGACACCTAGATAGGCCAACGGGGATGTCTACGTTGCCGATCGAAATGACGATATGCCATTATTGACTTGGCCCACGAAGTTCTTGAAACACGGCGATGAATGTAAAAGGGGTATTGGATGGGTTGCGTGAAAAAGAGTCAACACCCTCATTCTTAATAAATTCTGGCGATGAGGAAGTTTAGGGAAACAGGCTACGAAGGTATGAAGGTGGTAAGAAAGACACAAATACACAATAATTCGGCGAGAGAAATAAGAATCGCTTATAGTGCCACCTGTAGTTCTTAGTGCCACGTGCAATGGTTATAAGTGGTGACGTCTTACTACCATGCTAGGTAAGGCGTATCCGTATGTTGCGGGCGGTTCGTCCTCGTCCGGTCAGTTGAAGGGTACAGGAACACCAATAGATCAGCCTCAATGAATGGACCACATAGCATTTGGGGGACGAAAGCCACGTCTTGTCTTTCTCCTGAGGAGGTGTATAACGTAGACGACGTTTCAGATGAAGCTAGTTGTTCTCAGACCACGGAATCAGGGGCTGACAAGAGTGTGGCGATATTACGGGTTCTATAATATCAGATCCATTTAACTTTCGACTTTTCGCCTATCTTACGGACGGATTAGCAGCATGGGAGCAGTTTTAGCCAATATGCCCAAGTAATTTCGAGCACTTTGTCCGGACAAGCCATCTGGAGCAATATACTTCCTGTGCCTGTTCTTACTGTGACGAGTTGGCACCCAACATCGGCCAGCGGGGCAAAAGATCCCCGGTTATATCGGCCAAAAGTCAGCTTGAGTCTTATCCTTAGATACCTAAAGTATATTCTTGGTTCGGAAGATTTAGCAGAGAACTAGCACGCGTTCCTTGAAGACTGGACTCACAATAGCAGGGGTGAAATGATATTATAACATATTAGCCAATAGGAATGATAATCCCAAAAGCAATAACTGTACAATGGATTGGAGATTTGTTAATTTCAGATGTCATGAGGTAGCCAACCAATATTTTAAAATCTACGACGCGGACCAAATAGCCTTGTTCTCCTCGGCGAACGTCTCGAAGCTCTTCGAAGGGTGGCCAGTGACCTTCTCCACGGCGTCGCCCGTCGCCTTCTCGAAGTCTTGCGAAGCCAACACCTCGAGTCGGGTCACGAAGCGAGCATAGTAGTCTGACAAGCCGGCCTGAACTAAACTATCGACCCTGCCCGCCTCATCGAGCTTGACGTGCTCAATCTTGCGACCGAGAACCTTGGAGAGTATTTCGGCTATCTATGCGTGTGTATTTTATTAGTACGTGCTTGCTAGGAGGCCAACCACGAGTAAGTAAATAGAACGTCATCGTACCCGGTCGTATGTCAAAATCTCGGGGCCGAGAACCCTCAAATCGCAGTTGTACGACTTCTCGTCGGTTAGGGCGTGGAAGGCGACATCGGCGATATCGTCTGCACTGACGAAGGGGATCTCTCCGTCCTGGGCGGCCGTGAAAATCTTGCCTAACTTGCCAATGGTATATACGAGGCCTGGCTCGACTAGATTTTCTACATAGTATGAGCAGTTAGCGACTTAAAAAGAATACCAGACGATCATATTTATATTGTGGACGCTAACCCATGAACCAAGATGGACGGAGCACGCAGTAGTCGACATGAGCCTTGATAAAGTGCTCCCAGACTCTTCCCATCCCGTCCTTGCCGATTGCGGCCGTGGTGCCGGCACATAGGACGAAGCGCTTGACGCCCTTGTCCTTGGCAAAGTCGACAAACTTGATCATAGGTACCCAAGGCTGAGAAACCTGCGGCTCCATCATATAGATGGCTTCGACATGTCCGTTCTCAAATGGCTTTGACCAGGTCGACTCCAGCGTCCAATCGAATTTCACGGCAAGATACCCATTAGGCGCGGCATCGGGTCCACGACGGGAAGCCAGGAGCAAAGGCTTCTCAGCAGCAGCGAGCAACGCCGCAACGCGTGTTGCCGTCTTGCCCGTGCCACCGATGAGAAGGATAGACATGTTGGTAGGGGAGTATGCTTGACTTCGTTTTTCTGATGAGACTTCGAAAGGCAAAGAAGGCTATGGTAGTAGCTCTATGCTGTCTCGACTGGGCGCTGCGTGGCTTTCCTTCTATAGTAGAGGACGCCAAGCCAATTTCGAAGTCCAAGAGACGTCGGAATGTGCTTGAACGGGGATAAGGAAGACCTAGCTCCGACACATTGGCCGACCATCTCTGGTCGCTTGCCGACAGCGCACCAACAGCTTGTGTAATCCCAGTCTGTGCAATGTGTTGGTAAGACTGCGCCTCTCATTGACATCAAACTCCAGTAAGGCCGTCGAACTTGGTCGCGACGTCATGTTGAGTTATATCCCCGACCTATCGGCTTTCACACTCGTGGATCTATGCACCGGGGCGGTGGGCTGCGCTAAACCAGAAGCTGCGGGAGCGCGGTTGCGGGCCGGTCGGCTTCACCAGACCTATGGCCGTCACTCGAACGGTAGGCATCAATCGCGAAGCGCAGCGACAATATTAGTTACATCGCGTATCTGCTGAGGCACAGCCAGGAAAGAAGGAATGTCTACTCTACAGGCTCTGTTCTTACCAATGCATAACGAGAGACGCTGAGTCGTCAGATGCCTTCGTATAAGCCAGGAATACTTAGACCTAGCTAGCGCCCTTCCTGTGAGCCTTCAGGATCTCTTCTGAAGTGACAAGCTATGGTGTCCGTTCATGTGGTGGGTTAATCAAGTATCGTACTGCATGAACGATGATAGGACTAGAAACTAGAAAAGCCCATATGGAGAAGCCAGAGATTACTTCAGGTTTCCTGTCACGTGCGCAAGCCACTAGTGGTAACCTACAGTCGGCCTACCTATCTACGCAGCAGCCACGCACGTCAACTGTCGATGTGGTGGTACTTGCACACAGCTATGAGTATTCGGCTCGGGCAAAAGCCGCAACGATGTCTAACTCGGTATCCAACTTCGACAGCTCGGTCGGTGAGTTGTGCCTTGTCTTTACGAATAGTCGCCAAGATGAATTGTAAGCCGGGGGTTCAGGGGTGCGGCACGTCACGTTGGCGTCGGGTTCGGCATTATAATAGCAATACCCCGTATTGTTCAGCAAACCGATGCAGAGCGACTTTTCCTAGAAACGTAAAAGATAGCCTCTTCCTTCTCGTCCAAGCGCGAAGCCCAACTCACCTTAGAGAGCGACACGTCGAATCCGAGCTCCGCGGGAGCCTCCTCGGACAGCGAGTGTGAGTCATAGCTCGCTGGGCCTGTTCCCCCTTCTTAGATTATGCACTAGACATGAGACGTCGCCGGCTTTCAAATCGTTGGATGATGGTTTACTCGAAGATGTTGTCATTTCCAATAGCAAATTGAGCGATGGTAAAGGCGACATCTTGAAGACAATAGTATTTGTACGTTATCGTTGGATCTCAGTTCGTTTATGTCAATAGCCCAAAGGTCACATCTGAATTAGTTACAACTGACTCTCCGGAAACGAACGAGTACGGTTCATCGGCGAGCACAGGATTTCGAGTCGGCCAAGGCATATCGTTGATCGTAAGCGGTCGGCACGCGTAAGGCGCATCGTCTCAATAACTAATCGAACCTCGAATGAAGTAGGCAGGATATCTAGCTTGTCAAATAATACCCAGGTCGATTATAGCCAGCCATTGCTGGTTGATTGATGATTCAATATGAATCAAGCCGAATTTAAACCGTCCTCCGGAAACGCAACAGCGACACTTCTCTCTCTCTCTCTCTCTCTTTCTCTTTCTTTCTTTCTTCAACCAACTACTCGTCCCCATGCGCTCAGGCTCATAACTATATGTAAGGTAATCCTATTCCAACTTCGTTAGGAAATACGCCATTAAAGCTTTCACCTCGTCGGTAAAGCTAGTGACTCGGCTCTCGAATGCTTCTTCGGTGCCTGAGAGGAAGTCCTTGGCTGAGTTCTCCTTAAAATATGCCTTGGCGAACTTTGTAAAAAATGTACGCCCTTTGATATGGGCCGCAACTCGGCGGCGAAAGGCACGCGGAGCTTCTGGGTCATTAAGTAACTGCACCAGGTCTGCAGTCTCGTCGTCCATGTCATACAGCCCTTTATAGTTTTCATCCCAGATAATTCCATCAAATACCTTTGTCTGCTCATAGATATGGGACGGCGAGAGAACATCGGGGAACCCGTACTGGCGGCCTGTGATGTCCAGCATCCAGAACTCCTCCTGGAGCTGGACCTCCACTATTGTATGTACGGGTTCCCACTGCATGTTCGTGATTTTGTACGGGATTGTTGGCTTGATCTTCTCCACGTTTAACTTTCGAATTGCAATGGGCTTGACCTCTATCTCCGTGTAAGCCATGCCAACCATTTCAAGGGGAGGGTTATTTTCTTACCTGGGAAAAAATGCTTCGCTAAAGGGGCGACTAGATGCAATGCGGCCATGCACTGGTTAAGCATCAGCGCTGCCTCTCGCAGATTCTCATCAGTCGTGAGGCTTTCCGGAAATGCAGCCATCTCGGAATCTCCATAGTCGCCGAAAGTAAACCAGAGGGTACCGTCGCGCATCTCCATTGCCTTCATGTGTGTTGGAAACACACACGCTTGATAGGCTATCATGGTGGCCTTCATCAGGTAACCAATCCTCGACAGCATGATTCGGTTCTTCAACAGGAGGCATCGAGGCTTGTGGGTCGGCCAGTGATTGCGTTGGCAGTCAGGGCTGCAGTAGACGGTCTCGATAGCATCGTCATGATGGTACTCCGGGGCTCCAATGCAGCCGAGGCATCTCTTCGAGGCTTCTGCGCCACAGTTGGCGCAATGCTTGATCTCGTCGGTAGTAGGCATCGTTGGAAACTCGATTAGAAACTTGAAACGGGGTATGAGAATAAATGTAGGATGTTTCGATGTTAGGTATTCCTTTGAGCATCAATAGCTATCACTCGATCTTTGATATTGTCCTGTGAAGTGATGGTGTATATTGATGAAGAACTAAAGGTTCGTGCAAACAAGTAGTAAACATTTCTGTCATATCATATCACGATGCTATCTGAAGTAAACGTACACAATAAACAACTTGATTATCGACCCAGCGCCCAGATGGCCATCGTCTGGGAAGTCACTAAAAGCTCACGATAGGTACGCAGCAAGGCCCTCCACTTAAGAAGTAAACAATACACATTACTAGAGAGGCAACCCAATTTTGGGGAGAGTACCTATGCGTGTATGATAATATTCCTATAACACTGCTTGAAAGCAAAGACGTAGGTATTACACCATAATAATATCCTGTCCTGCGGCTTCAGTACTCGACATCATACTCTAAATAGCAATATTGCAACGTGCATAGGCTCTTATTTATTTATGTAAGAGCATCAGTAATTTGGAACCTTGGATTACTAGAGATAAAGGGTGGTTCTGCACAGATCTAACTACCTATTCACATTCATGCCCTGCGGACTTTGTTTACATATGCGTTAAACCACATTCGCAATTAAGACAGAAAAGACACTTAATGGAATTAAATGTTTTACCCTCAATGTGAATCCCTAGAGTGATGAGAAAAGGACAACAAAATATCGTGTTCATACAAGATACAAGTTGTACCGAGCCATACGTTGCATTAGGAATCTATCATTGGCTAAGTCTTATCAAGCAACGTCCTTCTGCTCTCTTTCACTTGACGTTACCGCAACTCACTCAAGAGTTTTAATCTACTTGCGATGTTGTAAAAAACTGCTTTGGGGTTGTATAAGTTGTCGGAAATGCGATAATAGGCACCTCCGCCTTATGTCGTAGATAAAGGGGCTATGGGATTGTCCCCCTTTTGGAACCTCCGACCTAAATGTCGCTATGACCTGTGAACCTAACGTCAGATGTTCAAATCTACTTAACAAAACTGCTATAATATGATTGAAAGTGCAACAACAATGAGCCAAAACACTTGCAATGCAAAATATCATTGTATTCAGTACCCAATTGTCAAGTTGGCAATTCCGCAGTCAACTCTTGGCTGACAGCTTACGGCCGCCGGGCCATCATCGGCAAAAGTGCCTGAGTATGCAGGCCATACCATGACTCTCCAACTAATGGAGACTTATTTAAAGTAGCACAAAGCCATCTCTTTCTGGTCTCCAGAATACATCTTCAAGAACTAAGAAGAAAAACAGTCGCTATGAATACAAATGAGACCCCCTTTGTGCTCGAGGCGGCGCCAGGTACGGATATCTGGAGGAAGCCCCCAACTACAAATATTTGGAATGGTGAGACGTTCCCTTCCCCCCTTAGAGCTTGCTCGCTACTGACGTTGACAAGCACCCATCTCGCGCACATCATCGGGCCTTCTGAAGAAGTTCCAATCAGCCCGCGTCACCTTCTGGGCCGATTGGACGGAGCGGTACGACCAGGCAGGTCTTCTGCTCGTGCCCAAGCGCGCGTCTTCTACCGTCTCGCCGCCCGAAAAATGGATCAAGACAGGCATCGAGTTCTACTTCGGGCGACCGCAGCTCAGCACTGTGGGCTGCGACCGCTTTGCCGACTGGAGCGTCGG
>JAOWAP010006974.1:0-11903 GCA_028565235.1 Hypoxylon lenormandii
GCCCATCCACGTCGAAGGGCACCGGGTCTGGCCGAGCCTGCTCGGTGCTGCGAAGCCGAATGGGGGGTGTCCGGGGAGAATCTACTTCCGGGCATAGTAGAGCAGATCTCGCAAGGTTTATTTCCTACCTACCTGCTATATTTATGTTCACGTTAGTCGGCTCAGATTAGGTTGAAGGTACCTACGTACTCGTCTACACAGGCTATTGGTAGATCATTTGTACTATAAAACAGCAATAGGGAGTTAAAAGGCTCTGGAAGGTGGGCTACAGGACGAAGTGAACGTCAATGGTTGGAACATACTACTTAGATACAGAAATATGAGGCAGGAAAGAAAAGGATCATTGATGCTTGACGGCTTACAAAACTCCAGGATCCGAAAGCCTCCATACCCCTTTTATTCATAGAAAAAGCAACCCTAACAACCCATACTCCACTCTTCCCCCCTGAAAGGCCCCACCGAAAGAAGACATTGATATGAACAGTCGGTATCCCTTAGGTGAAGAACTGGGACAAGCAGGACAGCTTTCTACCGAGTTGGGGAAGTATCGATAGGACTGTTCACTCGGCGACCGTGCCTTGAAATGACAACACGATTTCTCGACGTCTTTGAGCATATTCCATCATGGATTCGTCCCTGCGCCGCTTCCAATCCCATCGCAACGGCACCGGGTAACTCTGAATTCCAGACCAATTTCGCAGTTGGGCATCCTCTTGGTGGGAATCGGGTTTGGAGTAACCGATCTTACGTTGGTCGGTATGTCGCACAACAAGAAGCCATTGTATGATTTCCTCGCAATCACGTGCTACCGCAATAGCACTCGCGATCATTTCATTCTGCTTAGATATCGTTCGCGGTTTCTTCCGGAAGAGGTACTTGACAGCGTCGAGGTGCCCATTGCCAGCTGATACGGTCAACGCTGTTCCATGATGGCCGAATTCCTGTTCGAGGTCGGCACCAATGATGAGAAGGTTGTCAAGAGCCTTGACGAATCCCGCAGATGCTGCTAGGTGAAACAAGCTCCCTTCTCCAGTGGTTACCGAACTTGATACTCGCAGGTGCCGTTTCGAGCCGGCATACCGGTAAATAAGGCGATAGCTGCCTGTAATTATATCAATCATAAACAACGACTTGTTCCGGAGTGCCCGTAACTGTGATAGGGACCATTCCACTCTTGCAATCCATTGCAGAGCAGGATCCTGCCTGATGACATATCTCAACAAATTTTGCCGAGGATTAGCCAGTACCAGATGAATAGCGCTCAGCCCTACGCAGTTTACTTGATAAGCGTCTATGCCTCTGTCGCATAGAAATGACCATACTGTTGCTTTGGACGGTAGCCATGACAAATTATTCGACAGGGCATACAACAAGTTTTCCCTGTAATAGTTTGGGTGCATTCTAGGTTCTCCACGACCGATTAAGAGCTTGACACTGTTGAAATGTCCATTTTGGCAAGCCCTCATTAGAGGTGTTGTACCCCATATATCCGTAAGATCTAATCGTGCACCACTTTCTAGCAGTAACTCTATAGCCTTCTCTAAGCCATAGTATGCGGCAAGATGCAGAGGTGTGGCACCAGTTCGGTCAGGCAGATCAACATTGGCTCCATTTGCTATCAAGTGCTCGACATCCTCTATGCTATTAAGAGTAACCGCTCCATGAAGGGCGGTTTGGTCATAGTGAATCTGACTTGCTTGGTTGACGAATACGGGAAATCTATGATCAAAGCTTGTCGTGGAATGGTCGCGTTGTGGTCTGAATGCTGTCAGGTTCCTGCACTTAATGGTGGGTTGGTTACGTCTCGAGTAACTAGGTACCTACCTAGGTAGGTAGGCAACTTACTGTATTGTATCTGAAATAACACATTTCCGGCGAAATTCGCTTAGTAAAATCTTGAGCCCTTCATGATTCCGTTCCTGTACTGCGAGATGGAGAGGGCTTGGAGAAAGACGAAGTAAATTGCCTCCCTGTTCAAAATATCTTGTAAGGAGGATGGGCAACAGGCTATTATATATCGGCGTAGATACGGCAGCCTCCAAGATAGTCATATATTGAGGCTTTGGGGCTGCCTGGAAAACAGCAGTCGTCGATGCGCCCCTGTTAACCAACCACTTAACCATTTCAGGTTTCCTCCTCGTACAAACAGCCAGCATGAGGGGAGTTACACGCCATGGTACTGTTACTTCAAAGTCCACTGGGCAGCCTTGACTGTGTAGGTACTCGCACGCGCAGATGTCGTTTCGATTAATGGCAGCGCAAAATGCGTCAATTAGAATCGGTGTCTCTTTGCGGAGGGCGGGGGCAGCCGAAAGACCCTCTTGACCTTCGTGGCTTTTTAATAATCGTACGATACTGTCATCGCTTCCTTGATAGGCGTACGCCAATGGTGTCATCCCGAGAGAGCAAGCTTTCACTTCGGCGCCCATTTCCAGTAGCATTTGAACTACCCCACGATGCTTGCGTTGTACAGCAAGATGTAACGGGGTTATGCCACCACGTGCCACTACGTTAACATTGCAGCCATGGCTTCGAAGGAACTTGGCTGTTTCCGGGCTATTAAAGCGAGCCGCGTAATGCATGGGGGTCTGCATGTCGTCGTCGAGAGGTTCGAGGTCACGAACTAACCCCTTGTTCACGTAGAATTGAAGACACTGTACGGCGTCATTTACTACGGCAAGATGAATAGCATTTGCCCCCCAAACTAACTCACCCTTAGTGTTGGCTACCTTGCAGGTCCTCTCCCATATTTGATCCAGGTTTCGATTAATCGATACTTTTGCGATCATCTCTAAAAGAGATGAATCGCAGTTGATTGTAGCCATAAGCGCCGCATTAATCCCGTTAGAATTCGCAAGCCAGGGATCTGCGCCACACTCTAAGAGGACTGAAGAAGTCTTAAAAGACCTGTAGTTGATGTGAAATACTAGGGCTGTCCCATTGTAAGAGGAGGGTTCACGTGCGTTGCAGTCTCCGCCGGCGTCTATAATCTGCTTCAGTTTCCACGGGCCACGGACTTCGGAAGGAGGAATCCCAGTTAAATGAAGTAGACTAAGTCCACTAACCTTCTCATTAATCCTTTTGAGCTCATATGGTTGGGCAGAGGAAAGAAGGCGGACGAAATTATCTTTGCTTATGGCGATTTCTGGTATACAGGCTAATTCTAGCGGGGATAACTCATCAACCCGGCTATGAATATGTACGCCTCTTTTTAATAAAAGCTCTATTATTTCAGTGTCGTCGTGTATGATAGCCCACGATAGAAGTCGTGTGACGGAAGGCTGCGCTGATACATTTTCGCAATGTGATGATTTGGCTACTATCTCGAGAAGCACTTGCGAAAGCCATAACCAGTTGTTGAGAATCAGGGTCTGCTGAGTAGTATTTGAAGTGCCTTTTATTAACAGTTCATTTATTTGGGCCGCAAGTCTGTTGCCAATAGGCTCCAGCTTATCAGCAAGTGGCACGAGAGCTGATACCAAGTGTTCCTCTTCGTATGCTTTTGTCACGCCAGTCTCGAAGAGGTGAAAGAGTAACTGTTTAAGCCAGTGTATTCCCCGTTCAGTCGATACCACATATGGGATTATTACTGAGCATATAGATGGCCACAGGTCTCCTCGTTGCTGCCATTCGGGACCTTCAAATTCTTTCAGGAGTTCTTTGAATATTCCAGGATGCGCCCAGTCATCATCATTAATAGACCGAATGAGGAGCGATTCAAAGGGTGTTCTGCCTTCCTTGCACCGTATATGACAATGAGGGAACAGTGTCACAAGTAGTTTTGTGCATTCGATAGTTGCATCTATCCCCAGAAAGTGCAGGGGACTTCCTACATCGGAATCCAGGCTATCAAGGGGAATTTTAACATCCAGCAACGCTTGAACAATATCCGCTGATCCGAGTTCAGCGGCCTTCCGAAAAAATGGAAGATCGCCCCTCCAATATTCCATAGAGGTACAGTGAGGTAGTAATAGGCGGGCGGCATCTTTGCTTCCCCAAGCAAGAGCTTCGCAGATTGGAGTATGACCGCTTTTTGACTGCATCCTTAATGCAGTGCCTCTAATTTGATCTTGTTCAACAAGCAATTTCAGGACTTCAGTGGAGTTCTCGTAAGCACAAAGGTGCCAAATAGTTTCCAAATCGGCATCTTGCGTAATAGTCGAGGCACCGTGTTCTAATAATACTCGAAGCATATTTTGATCTTCATCATTATAGCACAGATGGATAGGTGTTGTCCCGTTATTTGCGGCTACGTCAGGGTCACAGCCGGCTTCCAGGAGTAGTTTTAGTACGTCAATCGAATTCAATCGTATGCAGATGTGCAGTGCCGATGAACCGTCAACGTAACCATCGCCCGAAAACTTGATTGCCCTTACAAATTTTAGTCGGTCATCATACAGAAACCTCTCCATAGTGGCCGCATCGTTGCTTTCGATGATGGACAGGACGAATTTTCGAAGGGTGTCTTCAGTAGCCGAGTCACCCGGGAGAACATTGGACAATGAATCGTCTAGGTCGAGCTCCATCACTTTCGCAAACTTAAAAGTCGTAGCGTAAAGTCGCGACCTGGGGCTAAAGTCGTCTTTTTCAGGTGTGCCGAGGGCTTCGAGAAGAGACAGAATAGCCTTGCCCCCAGCAAATTCCGCTTTGAACTGTTTCGGGGTATACTCTTCAACGGTGCCCTCATAGTGATTATCAATGTGATCTAAGTCATCATCTTCTATCTCGACTCCAGCTCTGATCAAGCTTACAACCATTTCGAAATCTTCGCCGTACGTAGACGATCGTACTGCAAGTGACAGGAGAGTCGCCTGCCAGAATGGCGTCACGATGTGCAAGGTCGTATTTGCTCCGGCAGCTAAGAGAATTTGAGTAGTTCGATATCTTGCGCTTGGAAGTACCAACTTGTAAGGGTCCTCTACTTCCTTGTGAAAGGGGGACAACGCTCCATCGACGAAAACATTGGTGCCACCGAGTGCGCAGTGTAACGGAGTGCCGAATCGACTACTTATGTCGATTTTTGCACCTTGCCCAAGAAGATGCTGGCAAACATCAAACAAGCCCAATGCTGAAGCCATATGCAAAGGAGTGAAATCCGACCTCAGAATAGCGGAAATGACAGTAAGAGCAGTGTGCTCATCTCGTCCAAAGTCATCTCGCTCGTAGTAATAAGGCTCACCATCATCTTGACGGAGGCAATGGCGAACAAACTCCGAGGCCCACGAACTGAAGCTTTTTGTTTTTTTAATATCAAATAGGGTATATAGAAGCTTCTGGGTGGTTGCACCTCCATTTTCATGTCCGTGCCAGAAAAATACTGGCCACCACATTGCTGCGTATTCGTAAAGTGGACGTGCTCTATTTCTCACTCGCATGCGTTGTATTTCAAATTTCGTATCTGTATGAGCTTGCTCGTGGTTTTTAAATGTTAGGTACCTTAGGCATATTGGCGCTAGGAGTGAAACGCCCTTTTCGATAGAGACGTGGTAAGAACTGAGATTTGGATGCGTAGAGCAAATTCCTTCGAGAAACTCCATCACCGAGTAATGTGCAAACTCGAATCTCTGGCAGTCAGCCGATCTTCGAATAAGACTGCTACACCATTTCATAATCTCATCTGCAGCCACAGTCTCGTCGTCTTCAAATGTATCTTGGTCAGTTGATACCGACACTGCTTCGCATATCTGCTGAATACTGAGATCTCTCAGTCGGCTACTGATTAAAATCAATTGGAGGCTCCTTTGCACAATCTTTTGTACTTCGTTCGTCGAGCTCTCTACCCTGTGCAGAATGCGCTCATAGCTGGCTGGTAGCGTTGGTGGAAGTTTGGTCAAAGCTTCGCGGCGTGCTCTATCCGTTGGTAGTTCACAGAGGTGGTCTAGTTGGCAAGCTACCCATCTGAACCTAAGGGTGAAATCAGATCTCATCAACATTGGGAGTTCATTTCATATCCACTTACATTCCTTTGGCGCCATTGACGAGTTGTGTCATGATTTGGTCTTTCAAGGACAGGTTGCGTAACCTAAGCCTTTTCAAGCTGATCCGATTCTCCAGCTCCGAAGCTACGTATAGCTGTATATCTTCTGTTTGTGCTTCAATATCAATGTTCATGAACGTTGACTCTAATTGCAAGCGGATAGAAAGCTCATCTCGGCTCAGCAGGGCTGTGGTGATGATTTTGTTGCTTTGTGAAACCGAAAGGTCGGCCAAGCTGTGCACCACGTGGTCGGTATAAGTGTCACATTCATCCAGTCCATCCACAACGATGAAGACTTGGTCAAACAAAATCGACATTTTGACAATGATTTCAAGTAGCCTATCAGACGATGGGTCTCCTGGCAGATGTTTGTGCGACCTTAATTCCTCGTAATATGCCTGGAGGATTTCAAACGCTTCCTCATTCTGCCTGGCAATTTGTGAGGCTAGAGATGATAAGATGTTCTCTGCGAGGTGTGTTTTGCTGTCCTTATATGAACAGAAGAAGTATGCCGATGCTACTTTGTCATTCGCTGAGCTGAGCTGAATGCATTTCACAATAATGGCTCCTGCAAGCACAGACTTGCCAGCACCGGGGATGCCACTGATCCATATCTTGGAGCCAGGGTTGTTGTGCCATTCTTGAAAATCAAGGCCCTCCGTAAACCAGACACCAGTAAGCGGGTGGCGTAATTTTTTGTTCATTTCAAAATCCGGCCGGGGATTGACCTCCTTGGTGAAGAACTCTAGGACCTCCCGCCTGGCCTGATTGAGAGTAACTTTAGTCTCGATGTCGAGTATTTCGCTCACAGCAGTCTGGACGGCATCAAGGCGCTTAGATGCATCTTCTTGGCGTGATAAGCACTGCTTCAATTGGTGGAACGAATCCGCTGATATGGCAAGATTGATAGTTTGTTTTTGGCGTTGTATCGACTGAACCATCTCCAGTGTTTCCGAAGATGAGAAAGGCCATTTCGCATGGCCTTGAAGCCTACTGAAAGCTGATGGCGACTCGAGGTCATTCTTGAGATTTGCTAAGCCTTTATCCAAGCGATTCAAGACTTGTCGACAATCGTGAAGATAATGCAGTTTCAAGTTTGCGGGAGACAAGGGCAAAGAGTTGTGAATAGAAGAGGGGTTTTCTAGTTCGTACGCGACCAAAGACAAGTTGTGTAGAAGAACGGAGAAATGCTTCACTTCATTAAGCAGTTCCTCGACTTCATGACGTGCTCCTTTGGCACGTTTCACGTACCGAGCGGTTGTTCGAAATACGAGGTCTGCTAGCGAAACCAGCCCGGCGATGGAAGCAGCTATAGAAAGTCCGTCCATGTTACGTAAGTTAATGGATGAATGTTTTCTGTGTACTTTCTAGGATATACTGCAAAGGAGGGAGCTGAAATTTCAGTGAATTAAGGTAAGGGGAGACTTACCTCTTCCTTAGGTATCTACCAGGCCATTCCTAGAAGGCAGCCAATAGAGCGCAGAGAGCCTAGCTAAAAGCCTAATGCCAGCGCCACATGCAATGGCGACACCTGTATGCTAATCTGCTGCGCGGTAATTGGGTATTATTGCCCAATAAGCCGAGTTGAGGTCCGTAAGATGCCTAAGATAAGGCAGACTTTACGACAGCTACTGTATAAACTGCATTATCTTGTGGCACGGTTACATCACATAGGGAAATGTTCTGTTAGTGGCTTTTGAGGGCAAAGGATGCGCAATCTACTTAAGACACCAAATAAAACATACCTGTTTTTAAATTTTATACTACTACCTAGTATACCTACTTAACATATCATACTTACTAATAGCAGTCGCGATAGCTCCAGAAACCTTAGGAATTAAGGGTCAAAAGTTCGTGTATAAAGTATCCCCTTAGGATTCCGTAATTGAGTGCAAAAATACGAGGGGCACGAACCACCCCAAGAACAGTGCTGCTTACCTAATATTCAAGAGAAACTCGGGTCGGATTATTCTATTCCCGAGCCCCTGAGCCTGAGACTAAGCCTTACGTAACGCGACATGTTCGCTTTCGTTCAATAACGCTTCGAATAAAATGTCGGGGCAGCTCCTGTACACCCCTGTCATGTTCTCCGAGAATGGAATCGGCCAACCTGAGATAGCTCTCTACGAACCGGTTCCAAAACCTCCTAGCAAACTGATCTTCCTAGAGCGGCTTGGGAAGTCAGGATCGTTGACCTTAAAAGCCTCGACCATTTGGTCAACACCTCTTTGGTTCAACGTAACCAATCGAACCCGATTAGAGTCCAATAGCCACAGCTCAGTTGTCCGATGAAAAAAGTTATCCGGCTACATTTAACGCAGCCGGACAAAAGTTACTTGGGCTCAGGGCCAATCCGAAGTCGAATGGCGATAACCACCATGGGAAGCAGAAGAAATAGAAGAGCATATGATGAAGCAACCACACATCCAAATCAACACTATTCCCTACCCAGGCCAGCCCTCATCTAGAGGGTTAGGGCCGAAAGGCTAGAACCCCGACAGTAGCTCGTAGCATGACGTCTTGCTTATTTCTAGATTGCCTGTCACTTAACCGAAGGAATAGCAGAAGGCGGTTATTTTCCTTAAATTCCTAGCAACCCTCAAGTATGTAAATCCACTCGCGCTGTATAGCCCCGAAGACTTGGTCATATAGGAGTTGCTGATACATCCATAACCACTAGTTTTTCTCAACGTGTAGCGGTTAACGTGTACCTAGATAACATCATGGCCCATATGAAGGTTCCCGTCTAAGCGCAATCGCACACTGGGGCGGCCCCCCAGCAATCCGCACCGCGAACTTTCTGATGGCAAATGTCAGTAGGTGATTTGTCACATGAAATCTGTAAACCTACTAGACCAGCTGCTGCGCAGCGCCGATCGCATTCCGTCAAGTCGCACGTCTGCCTCGGAAGCGCACTAGCCACGGCGAAAGAGGCACACGCCAAGCTGAAACACAGATAAGTTGACTTCATTCTGATAAGGATGATGTAGGAAAGTGATTCAAACGCTGACAGAGTGAAACGCAATGTAGAAAGGAAGGTTTGATGGATGACTGGCCACGACTCGCCCTTTCATTTATACTACAAGATGCTTAGTATGCGGGAACCATTTGGCAGACGGCCAAACTTAGGAAACAGACTTGATTCATGTTGTAGATGGGTGCCAGGTTTCAAACACTTCGGAGGATGAACCGTTTTCAGGTGTATGGACTCATGATATATTGGATTCGGATTTATCCGACTAGCTGTGGTAGGTTCTGTCGCTACCTCATAGATGCATGCTTCATCTCATGGTCGATATACACGAGCCCATATTTCCCAATTTAGCAAAAGACCCTTTAAGCATACACTCTGCTACCAGACTAGAAATACTGTGGTAGCTTGCCCTGTTGACGAGGCTGTATGCACGTGGATGACAAGCGCATCTGCAAATGGGTGACATGTGCAGATGGGGGACGACCCATTACGGCTGCTACCGTTGATCCTATCCCGCGGGTAAAGACCCGAAGACGTATTAGTCTAGTTTTGCTTGGTCCATACTGTCCATAAGCAGGTGTCATCAGTAATAAGAGTCAACTTCGTGATCGGGGGGGTAGGCACCTATGTACATGATATGTAAAATTACTATGAATATTAAACATTAAACATTAAACACTAAACATTAAACATTAGACATTATACATTACTCTTTTTCACCCCATACCAGCGGGCTCAACAACCTCAGCATCTCGTTCGAACGTAGTCCTTTGTCAAACGTGAACACAGAGTATACAACAGGAACACAAGACCTAGCGAGGACAAAGGAAATAAAGGGGTGGTATTTTGGGGGATGCCCAACTACCACTCCTTTCCCCGCTTATGAATATGCTCAAGGGTCCTGTCGATGGGATAGCTCTCCAAGATAGCTTCGAGCTTCTTCATCTCCTGCATGACGCTCTCGGAACCGCGCTCCTCGCAGTCCCGGCGGACTCTCTTGAAGTCGCTCGCGACCGACTTGAGGCACTCCATTGTCATCTCTCGGCTTTCCTCCTCCGTGCACCTCTCGCACTTGCTGGAGATGGTGCCGCCCCTGGCCAGAGTCATCGGGAGCGTGTGGACGGTGTCGGGGGTAATCCGCACGGGCTTGACGGGGTGGCGGCATCGGGAGCGCTTCATGCTCTTGCGGCAAAAGGGACACGACTTGTGCGCCTTGACCCATGCTTCCATGCACCCGTGGCAGGCGACGTGGCCGCACGGCAGTATGGTAAGATCGTTCTCCGACCTTCTGCGGCTATTGATTCCCATCTCAAGTGAGGCTACTAGACAGATCTGGCAAGTGAGTCTGCTTGGCTGGTCGATAAGGAACGTGATCTTTGGCGTTGGGAAGAAAGACTCGTTCTCGTCGATTTTCTTGCGTCCGTCCTTGCTGTCGTCGTCTCCTAGGAACTGTTGGACCATGTGACCGATACTATGGTCCGTGAAACGATTTGTTATTTTGTCGACTTCATCTTTTCTCTCACGGGATGAGCTAGAGGTAGTAGGTGGCTGATCGTTTCCGCGTTCGCGAGGAGCACGTCGCTCACTACGTCTCCTTTGACTCCCCGTAGCTCGAGGAGATCGTGACGAAAGGGCGTGTTCCCGGTAGTCCTCGATCGCATCAGTCTGAACCCCTCGGTCCCTGTATCTCGGGCCATCATCAGCTCGAAGATTTTCACGAGACCTTCGCCTTCGTACGTTGTGGGTAGAATGTGTAGGGCTGTTAGCGCCTGCGCTAGTATTATGGCTGCTGCTCATGCTGATTATGGGGATCTTCCCGAGAATGCTGCCGTTTTTAGATTTTACTATTTTAAGCTGCATGTTGAATGAATTAGAGCGCTTGGAGTGGCTAATGGGTGATTTTATGCCTCTAGCACGAGGCCTTCACAGCTACCTTGATATGGGTCTTACTAACTGTTCAAGAAACAGTGCTTCGGATTTTACTGAGATAGATTATTTGAATTAACAGGGAGCCTCTGGATATTGTAAATGAACAATCTCATTGTTATCAACTTATTATAGTATGAGTCTTTGCACTAGGTAAACAAAGAGCATGACTGAATAAAGGCAATACATCACTATTTTCTCCTCTTTTTCCTAAGATCCATCTTTTCCCCTTCCTTCTTTGCTTCCTTTCTAGGGAGCTATCCTCTATCCGGGATCGATACTCGAAATAAACAGTATTTAGTGCCTTCTGTACCACCACAGCTTGAAATTTGACATACTTCTAGGTTTCATATAATAATACGCCAAACGTATACAGGCTGTAGCTACCTTCCAGGTAACTAGATGACTACCTAGGTACCCTTAAGAGCCACAGTTCCCTAAGAAAGACCGCTGGAGTGAGCTAGGTGGGCCTCAGTAGGCTGGATGACATAGTAGGTCAAATCAATAACACATCAACCTCCTACTGACCTAGCAACTACGGCCTCTCGTCTTACCTTTACCAGCATTCTTGCGATATGAGTTTTGCTGGAAGTGACGATGAATCTTTTCTTGTTCTCGTCTTCCTAGGTAGAGGGCTTGTTGGGCTCTCGACAAATATTATCGCTGGCTTGGCTTGCTTATGAAGTCAATTATATCTCCCATTATTTAGAAGACAGGGGACAAAGGAGCAATCGACTTCTTTGACTTTCTAAACGTGTGATATCATGCAGTCTCAGCTCACATCTCCATAGATACCATTCTATTGTTTCCGCTACAGGATATGCTGGTCGTTGCTAGAGACACTTTGTCTCTTCAACATCAGCTGTTGAAGTCAAGGACGAACATGCTATCATTTGTTCTGAAAATAATATTTAGTAATTGACCATAGTATAATCAAACTTGACACCCGAGGAAAAGAGGCTCATGAATGGCCAGCACGCTTAGCAAGCCCGCCGCTTAAGGTGCCCCATTGATCCCAATGTAATA
>JAOWAP010006985.1:0-11863 GCA_028565235.1 Hypoxylon lenormandii
CGCGAGCTCCACATAACCGGGGTCTTCCGACGACGCGGACGGCCGCGCCTTTGACGGCGGTGACGTGATGGTATATCCACCGGCTTTAGAAACACCCGGTACGTAAACGTCGAGCCATTGGCCCGGGAGGAACTGCACAGACGTAGCAACATGTCAGTTTTTCGATTTTTCTTTTCTTTTTCGATTTTCGTGCAGAGTTCCGCCACAGAAAAGGAGAAAAGGGAAAAGGAAAAATAGGCAAGGTATACCCGAAGAGGCGCGGAAAGCTCCAAGCGGAACAGTCTAATCTGATCGTTAATCTCGTTGACCTCGGCTAGTATGACCGTGTGGAGAGACTTGTGATGCTGATTAGCAACTACTACTCTAGTTCCAGTCCATAACTTAAACGCTTTGCGGCGCTTCATACTTTATCTCGTGGCTCCGTAGCCGTTCTCTCCAAATGGCTGGCCTTCGCGGCGGCCATGCTTTTGATGGGGGCGAACAATGAGCTGATGAAGTGCGCGTGGACAGATGGATGTAAAACTTCCAAAGCAGCTAAGGCAATCCGTACTCGGCAATCCCTAAGAGAGGTACGATTTCGAATATATGTAGAGAACGATGGAATCGGAATTGAATTTGCGTAGTAAGATAGTTGAGGCTCTAGAGAGCGGGGCTGTGGTATCGATTACTATTGAAGTTTCAATGCGTATTCTCACTTGTATGAGACTACCTAGGAATACAAAGACTGCAACGCCCACAGAGACAAATCTCCCCCGAGCCGTCAGCATATATATGGTACAATCAATCATTACACACCTGATCTACAAAGTTAATGGCATGTCCACGCGAGGACCTTAGCCTTACCGGGGCAAATTCGGTCGTCAAAGCAAAACGGCCAGCTCTATACACTGCTGCTGCCAAATATGTGTAATCCTCATCTAGATCCAGTTCCCGTTAGGAGTCTCATCGATATGCCCAGTACCCTTGCCGTTCCTTGTACAACTCCCCCTGCTTATCTTCTCCTTGGAGTCCCTGGTACTCTTGGAATCACCATTGTCGCTTCCAGGAAGTTCTACCATTGAAGAGCGACCCGATCGTGTCTCCGGGCGTGGGCTCCATAGACGCTTGAACAGGTTACCCCTTCGTCCTCGAGGGGAAGGGGTCCGTCTAAGCCACTCCGATTCGGTGACTTCAAGTGTACCAACGCTAAGAAGGGACATATCGCTGATCAGGTCTCCTTCCGATTTAGAGGAAGGCAACTGGGCTTTAGACTTTGGAGACGACTGGGCAACAGGGGACTCCCACTGATCGAGATCGTGCTCGAGTACGCTTCCGGTGGTCGAAACATACCCCCCTGGAGATGGCAGTGCCGGCGATTGAGATGCTTCTGAGGAGTTTGACGAATCTTCGTAGTTCGAGCAAGAGTTATCTCCATGGTCACGAGAATTCATATAGCTCGCATCTAACGCCTGCCTCGACTCTGATTGGATCAAGACTGCTGACTGTGCCGTGCACAGCTGTATCTCCTCATTCTCAAACTCTTCGCCCTCGGCGTACTGTTTCAAGGATGGGGTCAACGATGGGCAGGCCGACCAGAGCGATGCTCCTGATGCAGGTCTTGAACGTGTCTTAGGGAGCTCGGGGAGTGGTCTCTGCAATAATTCCGCCATTGTCTCGCCTTTTTGCGCTTGCTTCGAGTCTTCGGGGCTAACGCCAGCGGCATGGGGCGGTGACAGCTGAGGTGGGCTCCTTAAGAAGTATTGCTCTAACCTAGTAGCCCCAGAAGGTTCTGGCATAGTGACACTCGTGGCCTTTGTATCATTATCAAATACCCTAGTGTCGAGGGGCTCGACACCGAAAGTAAATTGGTGCGAAGACGCAGGCGATACGGCACGGGTAGAACCCTCCCGAGAATCCGAGGCTGCTATACCAGTAGGGTCTATGAGTGTCGGCCGGAGTCTGGCCTCCTGCTGGGGGACAATATTCAGTTGCTCGAGATACTTTATGGATCTGTAGTGAAAACAGAAGGTTGCGTAAGGCGAGTCTCTAGGGTCCTCCAAGTGGTATTCGTAGAAGGTGGCGTCCTGGGGGTTGTCAACCAAGCCGCCACTAGGCGAACTGTGTAAAGTAAGCCAAAAGAGCCCCGCACATAGGGACTGGGGACCAGCAATGACTTACGTGACCCCATAACGTTCCTGGTGGCGACGTGGATAGGGGTTTAGTTCAACCGCAACGCGCTTTCGTCCTCGGCAGCGGAATACTTGAACCTCGATCACACCACCGTCTTCTGCGATCGACTTCTTATCAAGTCCATGCATGAAATGAAAATACCTAGTCTCTATGGCGGCAGTAGTGGCACCATTCCTGCCTCCATGCAGATCGCCAGGTTCGTATAAGCTCCTCGATACACTCCCCACCGAGCAGCTATGGCTGTCAATTCCCCAGGAGACGGTGTGATGTCGGTTTATATACATCTTGAAGAAGACATATCGCGAAGGCGGTGATGACTCACTGACGAGATATCTGAGACGAAATTGGTCGCCTGGACATCGGTTAGAGCCAGTCAAGTTGGCGAGCGGGACAGGAAGCTTAAGGCTTACCGGGACTAGAGGGGATATAGACTGATATACGGGGATTGACCTTCTTCTGGCGCGTCGGATCGGTATTGGAGCAACCAGAGGTAGATGATTGCTGACTGGCTTGGCTTCTAGTTCGCAGGTCGCTGAGGCCGGCGCCTACTCTCATGAGACGAACGGAGGAACCATCAGGATGGGGATATTCGGACAGCTTCTGGGGCTCCGAGCCGGTCACAACGAATATCTCTACGCCACGAAAGTAAGGCATGGCGATGGAGGCATGGACTGTAGAGATTGCTTCTGTGTCGCGAACGAGAATTGTGGTATTGAAAACCGAGGAGAAACAAGAGGAAGCGAAATTGAAAAGGAAACGAACGAATTGCTGCAGGAGTCAAAACTCAACACAAGGGGAAGGAGCAAGGAAAGGAAAGCACGACTTAAGTTTTTGACAATCGGCAACCTACATAGCGACTTCCCTTCATTGCCTAATCTTCCAATACACACGTTCAGCAAAGATAAATACCTACCTAGTACCTTCCTCGAATTGATCTTGCGTACGAAATATCTCACTTAGTACCTAAGATGTTTTTAGCCACATTCATCGTGTAGATGCATTTTCCACCTCGTCTTCGAGGTCCTCCTAGTAATGGTGCTCTCGCATCGATTCTTCGTGGAAGTTTTCATGGTGCTTTACTACAGACCTGGTTATCGACTCATAAACCTGGTACGCCTAACCCGTACAGCCCATCAGTCATATTTCACTAATGATATCGAGTATCTGGTTAGTAGATCAATGCTGAGCGGTGCCCCTACCCTGCGCGAAGCATAGCATATGGTGATTTATTCGTTCATATTCCCAACTAGTTCAAGCTTGGGCAAGCTTGCATCCGACTAGCAGCCTAGCTTAACTAGAATTCGCAACAGGGTTGAAATATCACCAAGTCTGCCCCCCAGATAGAGTCATTCTCGAATTATGCTGATTCTTTAATTCATACACCGAGGGTCTATCGCGTACATTGGGTGCGTCGGTTGTCGAGCGAAGGTATCGTAATCATCCACCAAGCACCTGTTTGGTGTCCTCCTCCTTGTCCAAGAGGCCTAGATTTCTTATCTGACCGGCACTCGGCGCATTTTCTCGTGCTGATGAAGCTTCCGCTTTTCTGTATGCAGCTTGTAGTGTTCTCACCCTCGCGGCCTATTCCATCCCACCCGGTTTAGTTAGCAAGCAATGCTGGTATGACGATTGTGCTAGGGTTGGCTCGGATGCTGACCTCCTTTTTGTGATGCAGGCATTCATAGTAATCCTCTAGAACGGGTGCGCACTTCTTCTTTCCCGAGTCATCCTCGGCAGATGTGTTGACAACGTAGCAAGCTAGGACCTCTTGCCAGAAAGGAAAGCATCGCGACGGGCCTATTTCGCTCATTCTGTTAGCGCTTGAAGCCATTGAATATCCGAGATGACCGACCTCCTTGAAGACCGTAGCCGGATGCCATGACACCGCGCTATGCGTAGGTATAGACGTCGTTCGGGAGCTGGGGGGTGCGAATGCGCGTTCAATTGCGGCTGCTGATATGTAGGAGGTAGGTAGTTCAGGTCCCTCCCGACAAATGATGCTGTACCTTGAATTGATTAGGTAAGGTAAGGACGCCTATCTGTAGGTCCGACGAATTAGGAGACGGCAGTTCTTAAGCCTTACCCTACTGAGCTCTATTCGGTTAGCGGGAAATGAAATGTGTACTATTGACTGGTCTGTGCGGCCTACTTTAGTTGTCAAGGCGCAAGCACTTACAACATCCTGTTTTGTTCAACGTCAACGATAATATTAGTTGCAATATGCCCGTGTTAACTTTAGAATTCTATTCTGTTATGTTATCTTTATCTTACTTGTGCAGCCATCAGGAGCCTTAGACACACTGTTGACTTAGCCGTTGCAATCGCACGTATAAGTAACCTAGTAAAATCGAATAAAAACCAGCTGATAATTAATTTTCAGCTACTTGAAAGCTACCTAGATACATGAACGTAGCTATTTTTCCATAATTACTAACTAACCATACCTTTTGATAAAGATCTGGTTGAATTATTGAGCTGAGCTTGGGATGTCTTATAATGCATTGTTCCCCTTTAGTTAATATTGGTGTCAAAGCCTTAGTCTTAGCTGTTAGCCACCTAGATAAAACCATAAACCTGCTAGAAGATGGAAGATACTAAGAGAGACAAGAGATAGGAGAACATCATTTTTCTGAGTATCTACCTCCTATGTATATAGAGCTGGCAGTGGCTAGGTTCATAGCTCTTCGCGCAGTGGCGTAGTCGTTGCCCTATGGCATATAGTGAGCCTCGGGACATTTGGCTTAACTATGGCGTAAGAGGTAAGTATGCAAATTTATAGCCCTACAAGTGTTTGTCCATTTGCCTATCTTACAATAGCCGTCAGCTTAGCACCATCGTCTATCATGAGTTACCATTTATTTCGTCTTTTCAAAGCTTACTCTGCTCCAAATCGTCAGCAGTACTCTATTCTGGCGATGGAAGCAGTTATCAAGCAATCGCGTGTCCGTACATGTCCATTCGATGTATACTGAAGCCCCAAAACTATCGCGACAAGAATAAGAGTACCTTTCAAGACTTTAGTGGTAAGAGTTGCTAAGAAACATATGGCCACCGTGTTAGGGATCTGACGTTTCTGCCTTGGCCTTTTGGATAGGGGGCGTAACCATAATAACCCGGACAGGGGCCGAGGTAAGAGTACAAATAGTCTCTTCCTGTCTATGTGGCCAAGGCCCTCAGCAGTTAGGCAACAAACGTGGCTATCTCCATATCACTTAGTTATAGTTAACATTATAACATAGTAACCATATCACCTTCGTGCTAAATTTACAATATGCGTGCGAGACACAACAGCTTTGTATCTCAGTCTGGGTGGATTGATGATTGGGTGATGTGGGTGAGAATCCTAATTTTTGGGGGGAGGGAGCCGACCTTTGGAGTCTGCAAAGGGGTGACTTTATTCTGTCATTGTAAAATTGATCCAAGCTTAGATGAAGAATGCGTGTGCGTTTTAAAAATGCAATTCTAGCATTGCATATTTATGATCTATCATATTCTCCAAGTCCTACACGTACCATCATCCTAGAAGCCTTATGCAAATTAACATAGGCCGATAAGATGAAGATAATACCGGTCCGGTGTAGCGAACCAAAGAAACGAGGGCCAGCCCAGAAGGGTCCCGGCATTATACATGAATCTTATTGCCGGGCTAGGAAATTGCCTGTCAGCGCAAATGCTACTGAATTGCGCTCGCTGTACTTCAGCACATAGTATGTAGTGTACACACTCCTCTCTTCCAACAGCCCCCTTTTCTTACGAGGGAGGTAGATTGGCTCTTAAGCACAAATTCGTTACCCTTCAGGAAGTTGTCCCTATGTCGTAATATGTTAAGTAGTTTTTTATAGAAGATGGTGCTTTGTCCAATTGAGAGAGATATATTGAAATCTTTACCTGAAGCCCGAGGGAGTCGGCGATATATCCGTTTATGAGCATATGGACTCCCTGACCTTCTGGAAGGACTCACCATACGGAATCACCGGAATACTCCCGCCTCGGGGTTGAAACGAGAATTTCTCCCGTACATGGGTCGGACCGCTTCGGTACCATGCCTACCTCGTACATGCCAAGAAGCATGGAAGGGTTTGATTGCGCGTTTTGCTCCTATAGATGACCCTAGCCATGGAAATAAATACGGGCCACAGTGTACAATAATTCTCGCAGCCTCGACTTTACCAGACAACTTGCCAGGTGGAGCTGAATAATTTTCCACACTTCTGCAACGTGCCAGCATGCAGATAATCACATCTCTCGATGTCAGGCTTATTGAATTTGTTATGGTAACTAGAGAACCGTGCACAGTGACTAGCGAGCTACGAGTGGTTGGCTGAAAACAAAACATACCTGCTATTAACCTGGTTGACATGAACTATTAGCAGTAATCACGGCCATCGAGTGTTTGGTCTACGGAGTGATCTTCGCTCCCACATGGCCGTGATACAGAATCGATGGAGAACCCTTGCACACAACGCCTTGCCCAATGCCTTGGCCCCAAATAGCCTCCCTGTACCGATCAATGACTGCGGAGATGTCTTTGACCTCCTCCTACAAGATGTAGTGCCAACACGGTTATAAGTTTTCTTGCCGTTCTCCTCCACATAACTGGACCGATCGATGTTCCGAATTTCTCTGAAATCTGACTTAAGATCGGAGAGACTGCTTTATATATGGCGACGGTCTCCTCCTACTAAGTTTGAAGCTCCTCGCGCAACAAATTCGTATACTTAGTGGTAGTGCTCTCTCCGCCACCAGTAACTGTTGGGAGGAAGTCGGTGGGCCAGATGTCATTCCCCATTACCGATGGCGTTGAGACCGTGATGCCTCCGCCTCCGGGCTGGAAGGTCAATTTCGATAACCCAACGCGCGATGAAGACGTTGCAAGGGAAGCGTTCTGGATCACAGGGTTCGAGCTATTTATTGCCACGGGCTTTCTCGCCCAGAGGTTGTATACGAAACTATTCATTGTTAGGAAGTTACAAATTGATGATTGTAGGTCGGCCCCAAGTCTGCGTTTTGAACTATCTCTAACATCGTTTCTTCGTAGATTTACTCATATTGGCTTATGTATGGCAAGAGAGAAAAGAACGCACCTGGAAGAAATAGGCTGACTTGCTATCTAGATCGGGTCGGTTGGGGCACAGGCGGTCCTGTTGCAGGCGTTCCGCGTCGGTCTCCTCGGCACACACGCATGGGAGTTATCGGTCGATGAATATAACGAGTCTTCCCAGGTACGACTTACAAACCATCTAGAATCATCGCGTGTTGAACTAACACTGGGACTTTAAAGATGGTTCTTGCAACAACCCTTACCTGGTAAGTCTTAACTATTGCTACCACAATTTTGTTACCTTATGCGAAGCTAACATGTTTGTAGTACGTCTCGATGCCTCTACTTGCTGTATTCTGCTTTGCTTTGCAGTCTTAGCCCATTATGACTACTACGAATAATACTCGATGGTTAGTTCCTATAATCTGTGTAGCATTGACTAACATGTAGTATCTAGATATACCGACTACGATCCTATCTAAACTAGTCCTCTGCTTCTTCTTCTACCGCCTATCCCCCGTGTTGATGTATCAGTATGCCGTCTATCTCACCGCATTCATATGTGCTGGCGGATTGGGTGCCATTTGGTTTAGCGTGCTCTTTGCTTGCAAGCCCATCTCGGCCACCTGGGACGTGAGACTCTCCGCCGAAGCCGATTGCGTGAACAGTCCTGCGATTTATATCGTGCAAGCCGCTCTAGGCTGTATTACCGATCTGATGCTCATCCTACTTCCCATTCCGACTATAATAGGACTTCGGCTATCTGTCCGGCACAAAGTGGGCTTGGTAGGCATGTTCGGAATCGGGTCCGTAACACTCGTCACGTCTGTTGTTCGCCTAGTTCTCCTACTGCCCGGCCTTGGTAATAAAGACCAACCTTGGGCTCTGGCCGAAGGTTGTCTATGGGTGTAAGTTTCTGACAATTACCGAGTACAACACCCACTGACTCTTTGAACAGCAATGTCGAATCCAACCTTCTAATTATGTGCGGATCCTTGCCTACGTTGAAACTTTTCCTCAACCATGTCGCACCTAGAATTCTTAAAGACAGGAGTAAGAAAGATTCCAGCGGAAACGCAGGGTCCAGCAACAACTACAACCTGCGCACCTTCGGGCAAGGTAGCATGACACCTCGACGAAAGTTCGACACGCTGGTCGACTTGGAACATGGCCACTTCGACCGCTCCCAATTCCGACCGATCGAGACTGGTAAAACCGACGTGACCGTACATGGAGGGCAGGCAGATAGAGTTTCGGTGAACAGCCAAATCAGGGGAGACACCGATAGTGAAGAGGCGATACTCCAAGTACGCACGACTACAGTAGCTTTCTCGAAACGATGATTTATCTGGTTCGGACCGCTCGGGGTGGTTCGATATGCATTAGGCGTACAAGGGTCAGCTCTCTATGGCCTGTTGAAGTGCTCCTGACCCACAAGCGAGCGAACGAGTATCATACCAGCAATGGCACTCGAAACTATCTATATCGACACAGAAATCGAATTTTCTGATAGTGTGGCCGCATGGATGGGCTTCCACCTCAATCTCCAGGTAGTTGTACGGAATAGGGGTTATCTTACCTACTTCGAAATAAAAGAAACAACGAGATATTGACCACCATATTTCAACCTTGTCGTGATAGATGATAGATCATTTTAGGATTCCCTATTACCTATTACCTTCCGGCATTTTTTTCTGCTCTCAACTGTAAAGTACAGGCTAACTGACTTATGCTCAGTGTACTACGCACACACAACTAACACATAATGTCGCATTACCAATACCAATACCAAGTGGAACTCGTCTCCAAAGCTACCAAAAAGTTATACATACTGTATAACCAACAATATTTCGTAAGAGAGGATGATTTACATATAATAAAGCTGATAATCCCCACCCTGAACCGGGTTTCGCTCTCCATACCCCGGGCTCGGCTCGCGGGAGCAGGGGGCAGAATAATAACAGTGCCACCTTGCGGCACCCAACTCGGAGAACCCACAGCTGATAGGCTTGATAGGTTCGGCCTGGTAACCCTTAAAGACCCTTACTGCGAAGTGTTCCCCACGCTATATGTATTGTACTTCGTCGAGCGAAGGTAGGCTCGATTAAAACAGACTAGCAGAATAGTAGATACCGATGAAGTGAGCCGACGGAGCTGAACGAGACAGGGTACACCAAATTACGAGTGGCAATGTAGAACTAGTATCAAGGGATGTTAGAAAGTCTACCTATACGGCTTGCCATAAAATGATAGCGATTCCCAGCCCGACACCAGACTGCTGCGTCTCGGCTTCTCCAATGGTGACCGGTCCGGGTACTCACATTCCAGCGTTACCTCAGTTCTGCAGCCAAGACCACCTCGCAGGAAGCTCTCGATTTCGGTTCCAATGTCGTACAGCACTATGAAGCACCTCTCATCCTCCGCCTTGGCTGCTGCCCTTGCGTTTTCTCCGTCCGCCTCAGCAGGGCTAATAAATACAAATATGATCTCTCGGGCAGCTAACTCTTCTGTAAGTCCAAAGACGAATAACGGGTTTCATGGTAGTTGGACTCTCAAGTACTAACTCGGTTTCGTTTCTGTAATAATAGTGTGCGGCGCTCGAATCGGCCGGCTTGAAGAATATATACTACCCAGGAAATGACATCTACGAGAACCGCACCCATTCGTACTTCTCAGTCTCGGCACAACTAGAGCCATATTGTATTATTCAGCCGACGTCTACTGAAGAGGTTGCTCAGATAGTGACCACGCTATCCAAGGACACGACACGTAATTTTGCAATTCGAAGTGGCGGTCACACGGTCTGGCCTGGAGCATCTAACAGTATGTTATGATTTGGAATGCCATATGTGGATATATGTTAATATGTTAACTAACTCGGATGCAGTTGAAAATGGCGTAACTATTGACCTTGGTACGAACAGCCCTGGGCATTCACAAGCTGGCAGCTGATGGTTATCATATAGGTCTGATGAACAAAACTACATTTGTGCCAGACACCAAAGTCGCTCAGGTACAGGCCGGCTCAAGATGGCGCGAGGTTTACGGTGCACTGGAACCCTACGGGGTAACCGTTACGGGAGGCCGCACGTCGACTGTTGGCGTTGCTGGATTTTTGACTGGTGGTGGAAACACCTTCTATGCTGGTCGCCGCGGGTTTGGCTGCGACAACGTGATCAACTACGAGGTTAGTATCCTGATTATTTATAACGACACTCATGTATATTTCCTGTCTTGTGTCTCTCCCTACTTGGGGATCATTCCACACCGCATTTTGAATCATTACTAATGTGTAATGGTGAATACAGGTTGTACTTGCGAGTGGGTATGTTATCGATTCGTCGTGTATATGTTATACATACCTAGGCACCTAAGGGGTATGTGCATGCTACGGACAATGCTAATTCGAGATGTACCTGTCAGGCAAATCGTCAACGCCAATGCCACCGAGAACCCCGATCTCTTTAGGGCGCTCAAGGGAGGCTCTGCCAACTTCGGGATCGTCACTCGTTTCGACATGCAAGCCTTCGATGCGCCAGAACTATGGGGAGGTCTGGTGACATATCCTAAGTCGACCACGCCGCAGCACATCGCAGCCTACGTTAACTGGACCAACAACATCGTAAACTACCAAGACGGCTCGGCAATTACTTTCTGGACTTACGATCCGACGGCTAAAGACGTTATCATCACGGCCGCGTATGAGGATACCACAGGCGCGGTGGCCGCGCCAGCGTTTGACGAATTTATGGCGATTCCCGACCAGACTTCGTCCACAATGCGCATAGATACCCATCGCAATCTGACCATCGAGCTCGAGCTGACCAGTGGGTACCGGTATGTCTCCAGTCGCTTGAAGGGCGTGCAAGGCTTGAAGTAGTGCTGCAAGACTAACAGCGGTATCAGGAACGTCTGGTACGCGATCACTTTCAAGAACGACGTGCGACTAGTTACCAAGGCTCTGGACTTGCACAGGCAGTTTGTCGATGACTGGAAGGCACAGTCGCCTGACGGTGACTTCATCTGCCACGGAATCCTGCAGGCGATCCCGACCATCTTCTCCAAGCACTCGGTAGAGAAGGGCGGCAACATGCTTGGACTGGACCGTGAGACTGACAACGCCATCATGTTCCAAGTGCAGCTCATGGTCAACGGCGTAGAGCAGGAACAGCTAGGACGGGAGCGGATGGTGGCCTTCCGTGAGGCTGTCAAGCAATATAGCGTTGACCTGGGCGGCGGTGTTGATTGGGAGTACCTCAACTACGCCGACTTCACACAGGATCCGCTGAGCACGTACGGCGAGAAGAATATTGATCATATCCGCGAGGTTGCGACCAAATTTGATCCTACAGGCGTGTTTCAAACCCGCATGCCAGGAGGATTCAAGATCTCTAAAGTTGCCTAAGCTAGCCTGCTCACTCCTATTAGTTGGGTACCTAAGTTTAGATACGTACTTGGTGAACGCCTACGTATTCCATATAAAATAAGTAGCAGATGAACTATGTTCAGGGCACAGTTTGCAACACTGAGAGGCTGCGCCCGCCTGGTCACAGCACAATAGCCTGAGTTTTAACGGACCTACTGCTTGCAGCTGGCAAACAGCTGTGAAGTCAAGAATCAGCCGGGGGGGAGGGGGGGCCCCAAGCCCCCCCC
>JAOWAP010007026.1:0-11849 GCA_028565235.1 Hypoxylon lenormandii
GGACCTGGGCATGGACTCGCTCATCGGCATCGAGATGCGCAAGTGGTGGCGGCTGAGCTTCGGGTTCGAGGTCAGCTTACTCGAGATGCTGGGCATGGGGACCCTGGAGGCCCTGGGCAGGCACGCGGCGGAGGGGCTGTACAAGGCGCTTGGCGGGGAGTAGTAGTTAGGTGCTGGGTACTCCTCAGGGGTGGAACTTGGGATGTGCCGGCACTTATCATTTAATACCTGCCTAGGTGCGTATTAATCGAGAAAATTTGAATGATTAGATCTACAGGTATAGCAAGTGCAGGCCTGAAGATATGGGCATGTCCAGCCAGGACTAAGCCAGATCGTGCTCCTCTATTACTCCGAAATACAATAATGAAATCGTCATTTCTTGCTAACGTCGACCAATTTTCCAACCACTTCTTGCAACAATGCTTATGGTAAAACAATGAAAAAAGCAGAAGAAAACTTTAAAATTAAGATAAATGCGAGCAAAAGATAAGAAAAAGTACCTATATTATCAACACGGCCCGCCGCCTACGTCACAATTATTAATCTCACAGCTGGCATCAAGCCGACAACGAATGATATAAAATTTTTAGACATCAATAACCAATTCAGCCTCCTATTCTAGATTCTACCGAACTTTCGGGTCCAACATACGTTTTAAATTTAACTACACCTCCGATACCAACCGGAAAACACATCGCCCAGAACCGGTCAACATGGATTTGCCACCAGCACCCAATGGACTCTCGAACAGATGGAATCTCGGTCTTCGTTGGGGCATATGTTCCGCACCTGGCTGCATATTCCGTGACAACCTGCTCAAGTGCAGTGGGTGCCACGCGATCCTCTACTGCAGCGTCGCCCACCAAAAGGCCGACTGGCCACGTCATAAGTCGTCCTGCAAGATTGTGAAGGGCGCGCGCGAGGACCTTGTCAAGGATGAAGCGGCTTTGCGCGCCTCACCTGGCGACGCTGGGCTGCCCGAGGACCCATTTGAGACGATGCGGGGCCGATTCTGGTTATTTCCCTCGACGCGCTCCTATATGCAGAGTCGCCTCGCGCTCATCGACTCTCTGTTGAATATCAAGACCGGCGTGGCCGTCGAGACCGCCTTGGACCACAGCCTCGAGATGCTGCATTTGAACCCCGGCGACAATCAGGGCGTGCGCGGCCAGGTCCCGGGGCTCTTCCTGCGCCTCGGCAGGGACCAAGAGGCCTACGATTTCATCAAGTGGTACGGCACCGTGGGGGCCGCCAGCGACTACGAGTGGGGCAACCCCGAGAGCCCCTTCTTGAACCTCCACGACGAAGACATATTCGAGAGCGCCGACGAGTGGGCCAAAAAGGTGTACGACCTGAGTTTGCCCGTCTGCTTGACGAACCTGAAGATCCGCCTCCTGCTAGACCTGCAGACGCTAGAGCGGGAGTCCGGGAAGCCCGGCAACCGCGGTGCTAGCTACGACAAGAAGATGGAGTGGGTACGCGAGGATGCCATCAGCGACGCGTTGTACAAGCGCCGGGATATTGTCGAGCGGAGCGATTGGACCGATCTCATCGCCGACCTGGAGGGCCAAATCAAGACGCTGGTCGGGCGTGTAAACGAGAAGAATAAGCATTACTGGCCCGCTCTGAATGTGCCGGAGCGCTGGGCTGCGGCTTACCCTACCGCGTACTCACCTGGCTCCCCGCAAGAAATCAATATGGTGTTCAGGCAGACTTGGTACATCTGGTCGGAATGCCCTGCTGCCATGGAGGTCCTCAAGAGATATGCTGGTATCTAATGTGAGTTAAACGTTTCGGCAAAGTATCGGGATAGGTAGTGGTCGAATCTCTTGCACCCCTACGTAGGCATGCCCGAGAGGTTATATGAGGGGTGGTCTAGGCGAATAACATCAATATTTAATGTATGAGGCCGCAATGAAGCTTCCAAAAATTACTGATAATCACTACGTCCCTATCTACCTTTCACTATTTGGAATGTATACACAGTAATTTAGCGGGGATGACCGTTAACTTGCCCTTAATCAAAGTCAAAACAACAACAGCTCAGGATAGATATATCAATACCACATAAGATTATTCATTGAGCATAAGAAATATACCTAGAGATCGCAGCTATAATTAACGGCAGGTAACTATGGTACAATTACCGAAGGGGTCAAGTGTGGTAAGTACTCGCAAGTCAAGTTGAAGAGCTCATGAGTACACCTGAGATCACGTCGGGTGGTGTTATCGAAAGAAGGAATATAGCAATGAAATATCCATTGATTCACAACTATAGTACCATCAATGAATACCATATGACTTTGATGCTGCCCAGGAGGTACCTACCTACCAAGGTAGGTAACCTAGGTAGTTATACAATATTGATTTCCCGCACATCATTCTCCCTCTCCTTGAGGATTTCGAAACTTGCTTCGTCAGAAATACCATGGATATAGCACGCCCCAACATTGACCAACTTCCCATTGATTTCCCGCAGCAATACTGGTAAAGATAGTCCATGAACCAAGTACACTTTATCTGTTGCTATCATACCTGCAGGTCCAATCCCTATGAGCCCGTTTGATGTATGGAAAATCACCTGATTAACCAAAGATAAGAAAATATTTGGGTCTAAGCATGAATCAAGCTCAGTGAGTCCCAGGTAAGTTTCGTCGTCATTGTCGAACTCGACATCGAAGAACTCACATATCTTCCACATGTCTAACGTTGAATTAAAACCCAATGACTCAAATGTATGTTGCACGATATGCGGTTTTGTATCTTCCAATACCGATATATTCCCACAGAGTACGAGGAGCAGCATTCCGAACAGTCTTGATGTAGAAAATTCGTCAAGGCGGCGTAGTGGGATAGGGTCACTCCGTCCTGATAAGGTGTAGGTGTGGCTGACATTAGGAGGTAGGCCAACTCGAACAAGCGCTTGTATGAGCGCTCGAAACCTATCGCACTTATTATGGTTCGGGTCGTTTAGAAGATGAGACTTCTTTGTTACGAGATATTTGAATACGGCGAGGCACTGATGATCGAAATTATCTTTCGTATCGTTCTGTTGCTCCATTTCTTCAAGCACTCGTGTGCAAACTTCACTCACTTCGGTGTTTTGGATACCGAAACAAGTGATGCCGTTGATTCTTGACACGCCGGGCCAGAAGCGGGCTGGGACTTCTTGATTTGCTTCCAGAGCCAGAGACGTCTTCAATTTGTACAACGCAAAGACAACCTGAGCGTCAAGGAGCTCGAGATCAGGTACCCAAGAGAGAAGGGCTCGATCATTTGATCTGGGATAAACACCGATTCCCGAGAGTGCTAGAAGCATACCAGATGAGACTTCTAAGCTTGAATTTGTTGCCCAATCTACGAAGACGTCTTCTACAGACTTCTCATAATCGGGTATTATTTTCATCGGACAGACACCGAGTAGTCCGTACACTTTATCCCGAGGATCCTTGCAACGATACTGGCGAAAAATAGAGATAAATTTACCGAATTCGAATTGTGAGCCGTCGAATTCAAGTTGGATATGACCATACAAAATCGTGAATGCAGGAGCTCGGCGACTTAATTTATACCAAAGGTCTGCGTCAATTATAGATGGTGGCGGCTGTTCCTGTGGCTTTGCGGTAAGATCCCGTGCCCATCTGCTGTATACAAGAAGTGAGGTCAAAGGGAGGCACTCATTATTGCAGATAAAATGGACTCTTGCACCGCCTATCCACAACTCTTGAAATATCCACAAGCGCTGGAAATATTCCGAATTCTCGAAATTTTCGATAGCGTCCCAATGTTTGTTCATGAACCGAGTATTGTCATTGGAACCATCAAAGCTACAGAGCTCAGGGTGGTAGGTCATCCAGTCAGAATTTGTATCGAGCCGTAGGTTATAGACTAGTTCTCGAATTGTTTTTAACGCGAGATCGATGTTCTCCGCCGGTGAGGAATTGATCCAAGAAAAAACGGCTGCAGCCTTTGCATATATCTCACGCATGAGCTGGACCTGATGGTTCCTCTCTGACAGATTATCTTGGTTAATGCAAACCGCGTCTACCCACAGGGGAAGATATCCAGCACCAACAGCGATACGTAACATGTTACTTGTATCTGTTATATGAATTGGGGCTTTCGTGACCTCACTGCTGGAGTCACATTTGGATTGTTCCTCTGGAGACCCGTTAGCTTCGTTGTTTTCCACCTCGTTACATCTGGATTCACAAGCTGGTTGCTTTTGAGCCTTTTCGCTGCTCTCCTCTTCGTAGAAATGGTTCCCATTATGGTAGTTGTGGTTCTTTGCTGTTACTGTCCCGCTGACTATACAATCTTCAAGACCTTGACTTCCGGTACCGTTCTCTTCGAATCCTTTGTTTGTGGGGTAGTTTTGGATGTGACGTAAAGCTGATTCTAGGTTCCTGGTAACCTTCCGCCGGCATCCATTCACATGGATCTCCCTAACGATACTCGCGTCGCCCCAGACGTAGGACATCGCAGCAAACAAAATTCCGTCATCCAAGCTCACGGTGGAAAGGCCACATTCTATTGTGCCATCTTCCGACACTCCCGTGATTCGAAGCAGCCGAATTTGACGTCTTGAGGGGTCAAGAGGCCCATAAACTAAATGTTTTGCCCCAAAATCATGTGACGAGCCGATACCTGACTTCTCAGGGGTTCTTTTTCCTCCTTGAGGCGTCGGCGATGAACCGTTCCTCTTACGCTTCAGCAAATTGCTATTAGTATTCTCGAATGACATTAAATGAAGTCTAGGAGCTTAAAGAAGAAGGATTTAAATGGGATTGAAAAGGTAATGACGATGCTTTTGTTTAATGTTATGACGCCCGAGTTTTCGCTGGTAGGACGTAAAAATAGTTACGTGGGGTCCAGGAGGGACATTTTACTACTAACATATACGTGCCAATGGGAGGAGAAAGCTTGGGTAGTGCGAGAGAGGCCCCCAAGACACTGTAGATTGTGGCTCATAAGCGGTATCTCTATTGGAGGATGCATGCTGCAGGTGCTGATCCCGGCGCTGAAACCGGGGGCACGCGTAGTGCTCAACGATGTTGTAGTACCGAGCTAAGAGTACATGCCTCCGGGCTTGGCGCTGGGCGTGCGGTCCGGTGATCTCAGCATGACGACGCTATTTAACGCAGGAGATCGCGAGATGACCGATTGGGCACACTTATTTAAAGCCGCTAACTCGGGGATTTACTTTGACAGTAAAAAGCAACCGCCGGGTTCGGGGTTGTGAGTGTTGGTAGCCACGTGGAACGGTGTCTAGATGGGGTTTGGTGAGATGGTAGATACTCTGATGATATGGTTTCCGTAATCAATTATATATGCACTGGAGAGTTGAGGGAGGTTTGCGCGGTGTGAGATAGGTCTAAGATACCATAAATTACGGCTTAGAGGACTTATATTGGGAGATATAGCACTAGACGGCTTAGCTAATGAGCTAATTGTCTCTCAAGGTATGCCCACGCTGCCTACAGCTCCCTAAACAAGCAGGGCATGATTTCGTCGCGCTATGACAAATACAAGTCCGTTCTACCGTCAGTTCCGCCACACCTACGGTACAGAAAGCTTGGAGCTCCAAAATGAAAGAATTGTCTGGGTGATCTTCTCACTGTTTGGATACGGAAACCCATGTCCTCCTGGTAGGTATTCAACCTGCAAATGATCAGGCGGTAACAGCTTCAGGATATCCTCCGTAGTCTCCGCTCCTACTACAATGTCATCGTCTCGGCCAAAGAAAACGAGCAGCTTGGTCTTATACAGGGCGCTATCCGGTCGCGTCCGACCGGCAATAATATCGCACACCTTTCCCCACAGATCCTCCCTATTCCGTAACGGGCCGTACCGAACGGTGTCCTGGAACGAATGGACGTGGCCTTGATGATGATCGAACTGCCACTGGACGATTCCCCCCATATCAAAGGTCTTCTCCACACGAGAAGCCCCCGTTTCTGGCGGAATCACTCGCTTCTGGTCCAGTTGGATGTTTAAAGCCGGACCAGACGGAGCCACTCTGAGGATCTGCCTAACTTTCTCACGAAGAGCTTCCTGCGATGGGGCAAGCTCGGGCTGATGCATAAGTTGGTCTTCATAGCCATCCGGTAACGTGCGAATGAGACCTGCTGGAGCGAGGAGCACCAGCGATCGAATGGATTCGGGAAAAGCACCAGCAAATGCCAAGGAAATCGGGCCGCCTAGGGAAAATGCGACGATGGAAAAGCCGTTGCCGTTTCCTACCCAAGATACCGGCGACGACACAAAGGCCGAAAGGATCTGGCTTGCAAAGAGACGAACGTCGTGCCTGCAACCGAGTGGTGTATCGCTATATCCTCGACCCCAGAGATCTAGTTGATGAGCCCGCTTAGTTAGTCCCACCTGATCTTCGTTTTCGGCCGAGATTGCGGTTTCGGCTGCGCCGCTTACCAAAAAGCATCACTCGGTATCCCGCGTCCACGAGCCCTTGGGCAATGTTGGAGAAGACCAAGCAAGGCGTGGCATCTCCGTGAACGAACAGGACCTTCTCCCCGTCCGCCGATCCCCATTCGTAGACTCGCATGGAGCCGTAGGGTGTCTCTACGTCGCGAGCACCTGGAAGGGCATTGGGCGGATACGCCATCATCTCGGCCTCTTCGGCCGAGATGAAGGGTATCAGTGTCGTCTGGGGAGATGGAATCTTACTGGGCAGAGCCATGGTGAGATGATGTTCGTTGTGGGGAAGTCAGTTGTTGGACGTTAAGATGTGAGTGCGAAGCTTTATTAGCCCGAGCAAAACACAATCAGCAGAAGATATACCCTACCCAAGTTTAACAATGGCCATTGTGCGTTCTCGGCACTCGAATAAGTAAATATTACACCGCTGTTGGTGCACGTTTGAACAAAGATTGTCCGATGCACCAATTATATCTTAGAAGGCGTATAAAATGGCTTCAGTGGGGATTGTGGTATCACCGATGCCGCATGTGTCTACCCCTGAACATTCACATCCTTAAATCCTAGCACTAATTCAGCCATTATCACTTACCAGCTGAGACCCATCTGCGTCTTTATGTGTTCACACATCTCTGATTTCCTCCCCGCGTCGTTCATCAGCACCGTTTCCTTCGACCTTCTTGCCAGACTGATATTGCACAT
Organism: Hypoxylon lenormandii; assembly: GCA_028565235.1. NCBI lineage: Eukaryota > Fungi > Ascomycota > Sordariomycetes > Xylariales > Hypoxylaceae > Hypoxylon > Hypoxylon lenormandii. Next base: position 7,138 of record JAOWAP010007026.1, read on the forward strand.
TCCCTAGCACCGGCCTCTCTTGGAGAGCAGATCGAACCGGACTCTTATTCGTTTGCCGCGGAGAGTAATCCTCATTATTGCTAGGGTGAAGCTCCTCTTCGTCTCGCTTGCGCTTCTTATTTTCTGCAGTCTCCACAGGGGTGGCTTGACTTGGAGTGACATGGTCATCAATACCCAAACCTTTGCAAACGCAGTTCACAATACGGCCCAAGAACTTCTCGATGTAAGTCGCATCATGATAGCGCGTGTCGAACACGCCAGATAGTTCGATCTGCCCGTCCCAAGTTCCGAGGAACAGCGCTACACCGGCACCGATCGGTTCGCTAGCGGCCCATATATCGGTGATGCGGAGAGAGCCGTGCGTCGGGCTTACCATCGACGACACGTTGCCGATTGAGGATAGAGCAACTGGGCAGAAAGGGGGGTCGGACACCGCATGGGGGTCCGAGCCGGACGGAGGCGTCAGGGATTTGAACATCAACGGAGCTAGGACAACCTGGTCATCGGTAGAAGAGACTGGACGGACGGTCTTGTAGTAGTCGCGGACCTCGGCGGCGATTCGCGCGAAGTCATCCGTTTTCTCCTCGCTCTTCGCGTTGGCTGACGTGCCAGGCACCACTAGATCTAAGCCCAGGGCCTGCGCAGACACAGTGTGGTATGCAGCAGCCGCATGTTCGGGGCTATTGTAGGGCGCGCGGCAGTATGGGCGGAGGTTGATCATGCTATGGTTGACGTAGCGAACTGGGTACGATGCCTCTTTCTGTGGCTGCAGCTGGGAAAGAGCCTGTGCTAAAGCTGACATAAAGACGTGCGTCACGCTAACCCCAGGTGCGATAGTCTTGCAACTGCGGAGGATCCTCTCAGTTGTGCTCTTTGGAACGGCAAGCGGGAAGCGCTGCCTCTTGCCTTGCTGTAAATCAACTGTAACCGAACTTGAAGGAAGGCTAAGGAGGCTAGCGTGGTTGTAAACTGCGCCGTTCCGAGTCTGGACCTCTTTGAAGTGCTTGGTTTGATCGTCGGAAAACGACTTGGGAATCGTAGCGGCGACCCTTAGACATGGAGAAAGCCTCTCATGTTCATTGCCCCATTCTGGCGAGACGTACTTATCTCCCTCTTCGCAGGCTTTGGCAGCGTGACCAAACAGTTGGTCGACTAGCTGGAGAACGCCAACACCGTCTGTAACATCATGTGGGCATCGTAAGAAGACAGTCTGGTCGCATCGGGTTTCATATTTAGACCTGACAAGGAAGAGAGTCGAGGTCTCGAAATTGGTCAAGTCATCGTTGAACCACTGCAATGGTGAGACATCAATGTCGACGACCTTGAACGTTGAACTGAGCCAATCTTGCTCTTCATCCTTGTCCTTTAGCGTCGAGTATACTCTTTTCCATCGTCCGCTATTCTCGTCATGTTCGATACGGGAGCGAAGGGTAGGATGTCTGTGGCAGAGAGTTATCCATGCCTTTCGGAAGGCATCCTCAGCGTCTATCTCGTCGTCTGTTTCATTGGCAGATATTACCGCATCAGGCAAAGCGATGGTGAAAGAAGCGCAGGCGGTGACGGGATAACAGCCACTACCCTGTCTCGAAGACAGTCTATAAAATGTTTCGCATTCGTCAATGTCCCGTTCCCAAATCCCATCCGGTGACTTCTGCCAGTCGAAGCAAGGGGGTTGGTTCTCGGTGGCCGTTGGCAAAGTCGAAGATGACATTTTTGAAGATGTAAAACTGAAAATAGGGTGCCTGATATTCGTATACTACGGAAAGTGACTGAGCGAAAGGGGAAAGAGCAGAAAGTCGGAATTGGACATTAACCGCGACTTTAATAGGAGAGACGCGTGTCCTTACGCGAAATCAACAGTGGGCACCCCCTATCATCTCCTATCATCTCCTATCAGTTGCGCGTAGTCATGTGATATACCCTGGTTTTTATGACATAAGCATAAGCGTCAAAGTCAAGCGTAGGCTCTTTAACAACTCTAATAATTTCAGCATTTAATTCAGAAGTCGGAGTCCGGCACTTAAGCTGGGCTAGCATAATGAAGGGCATAGAGCCGAAGTTCTCGTGTACCTTTTTAGTAGGTGTAGTGGGTACGGTATTACTTACATTGCGATGCAAACGTAGCAGTACGCCAAGGAACTTCAACCTAACTGCTCCAGATATGAATTCGAGAAGAGAGATCCTTCGCGCTCTTGTCTCAGAACACATCCTAGCTCTGGAGCTTATTCTAGCTTTCGATCCGACCTTGCCTTGGCACAGCCAAGCTTTGACAATGAAGAAAGGTTGAGACCTCCCTCTAATACTTCTAGTTACGGTATCTCAGTTTCAAACGAGTATATCACTCTCTAAACCAACCCTATTTTCATTACAACATTCGACAACCAAATTTTAAATTTATACTTTTTCCCCCTTTCTTCTTTTCTTCTTCCCCCTTTTCATGTACGCATAACCACCCAGGCTATAAAGGTACCGCAGCGATAGGTGCTAAGAGGATGGAAGGACCGATCCTCTCAGACGGGTTATTCTCTTGATGTGAAATTCTCCATTTGAGAGCAGCCGTTCGCATGGCAAGATCTATTCTATCTTAAAGGACGGTTTCGCTACTTCAAACCCAACTTAATGCTTATACATTTTGCCACTATGGTTGACGGCACTATGTCTTACTAGAGCAAGTGATTGATTAAACTTCTGTTAAACTAACAGCAACGCCCGTGTTACTGATCGAGTTAACTTAGAAGCAATGAGCCAACAATATCAGACTCGCTCTCTAGCCTGTGTCGCTCCTTTCAGGTATCTGGGTATATAAACGGCGAGTTGTATGCGATCTTCTTTCTCACATCTCTTTCTCATCTTTCTCCTCTCACATTTCTCCTTCAGATACCATATAGTTCGATAAGAACATTCGCGTCCAAGATGCATTTCTTACAATCCTTTATTATAGTTCTGTCTCTTATCTCTTCCTCCTTCGCTGCCGATACTTGCGGCGCTAATGGGATATCCACCATTTCCGCATATTTCACTTCACACTCTGACGCGCCCGCGTGCAGAACACATTGTAGCGAAGACAACAAATGCAAAAGCTATGCCGTAGCAGCAGGAGACTTCTGCTATCACTACTCGAAGCCGACGTAAGTTGGATAGGCACATGAGACAGGATAATGAGATGTAACTGACAGACTACTCTCCAGATCAGAACTTCTCTACGCCTCTTCCCTGAGTAAGCTCAAGTTCTACGACCGGGTATGTGACGATGTCCCTTCTACGGAGGATGTATCAAAGGTCTATGCTATACATAACCCTCCCATTCCGAGAAGCCTTTCCGTCAGCCATCATGAAGTCAATTACACCTACGAAGATGACCCTCTTCCGACGATTGTTGCGGTTGGCACGCCACCGCTAGAGAAGGGCCTCCCACCCCCCACATTCGATATGGACGATATGCCATGTGTTTTGGATCCAAGCAGCACCAGCAACCAGTTCAACATTCTCGGCTCCAACTTCGTCCCTCTTGTAATCTGGCAAGACAACAAGCTGCTGCCGCTTCCAGCGCCCACAACGGAGGCTGAGGCCAATGCCATGGGACACCCGGATGACTACTTGCCGCCCGTCTTTTTCTTCCAGAAACCCGCCAACGCCCCGGACGGCGTCTACGATATTGTATTGGCTGGCTCAACACTCCAATATGTAGCCATGACGTCCCAAGGAGATGCCGTGCTGACATCTTCCTCTACCGGAACTACACCGGTGCAGCGTGATGGACAGTTCATTGTTACCAGTATCTTCGGCGTCGATTGTATCGGCCGTATTACTGTCACCCAGGACGGCTCACCACATACTTGGGACATATCGGAAGATGGTTCGTCAACGACATTCACGCCCGGCACAGTCTCTTCGAAAAAGACCATGGTTGCGTACTCGCTCCAGCAGCAAGCCAGGACGAAGCTTCTACGACGGAGCAAGTACACCGATGGTCAGGCTCCTCGATGTCCCAAGGATCCACCCGACCTAGTAGCGAAGGTCTTCCCCGGTGCTCGTGGTCTCCAGCCCAACGGCTGTGGCGCACACAAAGGCATCGACTTCGTGCCTGATCTCAGCTTCAGGGCCTGCTGCAACGAGCATGACAACTGCTACGACGATTGCGAAAACGGCACCTTCGAGACATGCAACAATAAGTTTCACCAGTGTATGCGAGGCCCAGGGTGTGATTATCTTAAAGGCCACTGGTACTCTTGGCTGGTAAGTTTATTCCATCTACCTTATCCTTGCGTAGTAGGGGGGGTTTCTAACCGAGGGCGGACTACAGCTCCATTTCGCTTGCCTGAAAATAGCCGACTTCTACGCTATGGCCGTTGGCACTAAGCTCGGCCGCAATGCTTTCCGGTCCGCCACCGAGGAGAGGTGCGGGTGCTACTGCTCTGCTGCTCGAGGCCTGTGCGGCCGAGCTGATGGGGACTACCATTGCGCCGCCATAACCGGCCCAAAAGCAGATGTGAAGAACTGCGGCGGCTGTGGACGAGTTTGCTCGGCAAAGGCTAAGTGGTAGGTCAAAGCCAAATTAACCCTCGCGCTCGGACGACTTATGCTAACGTGGTGTTTCAGCGATGCCGGTGGCAATTGCGTATGCCCACACGATCAGTGCGGCGACCGCTGCGTCGACCTGCGCAGCCATCCTAACAACTGCGGCGCGTGCGGCTACAAGTGCGAGTCGGGGT